>WAAB01003129.1:0-29253 GCA_013389865.1 Piaya cayana | reverse complement strand
CCTGAAAGAAAACATTCAACAAAATTCAATAATCTGTTTCCTGTTCTTATAATTTCTTTAAACTGCAGTGAATCTAATTACTGTAAAATGTTCCTATTTATCTAGCTTCCAGCTGTTATTTCTGGAGAATAAATTTTCGTTGAGTAAACAGAGTATAGGAAGTAACTCTGATTGTCTTGGATGTTGTGAATTTCATGCTGTAGCTGACATTTCTATTAATTCCATACACCTGAAGCTTGAGACTGACCGCATAGGCAAATATGTATGTATGTGACGAATCACTCCCCTTAGGGAAAGTTTTCTGTTTTCTCCTTTCCTTTTCTTTTTTTTCCTATTTTTTTAAAAAATGGGGAAAAAAAAGAAAGATGGTTTTCATCCTGGATAGAAGATTGTTCTTACACTGATACTGGCTTGGCCTTTCAAATGTAACTTATTGCAAACAAGGGAAGATCAAGCATGATTCTTCTGCGAAATTGATAAAAACCCAAACATGCTGGGTTGACAAAGCTAATCTTAATGGCTCAAAGCACGTCTGATATATGTGTATATATATTTTTTCTCTTAAATACTAAATTAATTACTCCACTGTTTCCTGAGCCACAAAACATGATTTCCTTGTCTTTATTAACCTGTGCTTACAATTGTCGTACATGCAGCTGACTGCCTGGATACAAATAATTTTTAACCATTAGTTTTATGCAATGTATTTCAGGCTGGGAACAGATAGAGGTTGCAGTTATTTGGGTTAGAGAACACACTTAAAACAAACAAACAAAAATAGGCCAGAAGAAATTAATTTAAACTCACAAGTTAATGGGCTTTCTTTTTGTTATTTCACATTTCTGTGGTTTAAGTAATTAAGACTGTTTGCAAAACCTGGATAAAAAGGATGATATAGNTCTCCATTTTCTGGTTCACTGCTGAGTCTAGAAGGATATTATAAGAATTCCCCTGTAAGAATATCAAAGAAATTTCTGAAAATGGAGCTGTTTCACATTGATTAAAAAGAGAAATACAATTTATTTGAATTTTTGAAGAAGAAAAGAAAAAGTTGTCTTACACAAGACATTTTGAAATGTTTGAACACCCCATGGGTTCACAACTCTAGTTTCTAACCATCACTAATTATGTGTTCACATGGGATATTTTGGTTACACAGAAATGGGGGAAAACAGTAGGTGGTAGGAGATAGTTTGTTTTTACAAACTCGTGATAGATAAGATCAAGAATTTTGATAACTCTAATTCACAAATAATGTTCTAGTTTTTCATTAATAAAATGAAGACTACAGAAAATTAGCTATGTCCTCAGCAGACTGAGTATCATCTCCCTACGTGGTGGCTGAGCCCGTAAGTTTTACAAGTAGGAAAAAATCCCTGAGTGCAGTAAATATTACTTTTAATTTAATATTATAAGATGATGTAGCATGCAAATGCTCTTTTACCTAAAGACTATGTCATGAAAAAAATTCCTCAGGCAAATATTTTCCAACAGCAGGGGAAGCTTAATATTGAGTATCTACCTGTTGCAGAAAATCAAAACTTATTTGAGAAAAAGATGAGTTTACTACAACTACAGTATTGTGTTTTTTCCACAAATAGAATACTTTTAAACAATTTTTGGAAGTAAAATTCCGCATCTGTGCAGGATACAGATTTGGATGACTCAGAAGATGAACTACTGTGAAAGTTGACTTAGGATACCACAAAGCCTCTGCTGCAAAGAAAGTTACACAGACACAATGCCAATTCTGGACTGAGCCGTAAGAGCACTAATCTGGGCAGGAAAAAAACAAGGATGGCAATGCTGAAGTGGTGAAGAAAAATGTAGTGTTATATATAAAGATATAGAGAAAGAAAAACAAGCAAAACACCTTAATTTAGATTTTTCCTTTAGCTTAGGAAGGAGAGATTGAGTCCATTATTCATGGAATGAAAGCCGTATTTATTCTTCCACAGCTTCAGGACGGTTCCTGATATATGTTAATTAAGAAGTTGCCTATAGTTTCTTATGTGATAGCATCATGCAAACTGCTGCTGAACATATAAATGTTGCCACATCAGCTGTTACTGAATGGTATTTGGACCAGAGAAGTTATAAAGATCTTAGAATCCACTTGTATGCTTCTGCAATAAAAAGCCTCTTATCATAGTAGCAACTCATAGAATCATAAAATCATAGAATCATAGAATCATAGAATGGTTTGGGCTGGAAGGAACCTTAAAGATCACATAGTTACAACACCCCTGCCATGGGCAAGGACACCAAAATAATGAAATGTACATAGATATGTGTACATAGATGTTTATACATAGATACAGAAACTCTATTCAAGAATTCCAAATCAGCGGACTGGCCTGGAATAGGAGATGACGTAGAGATTCTGTTGTGAAGAAGTTAAAATACAGAAGTAACTAATTGTAAGGTAGTAGGTGTTCAGAGTTGCTTGCTTTTCAAATATGGGAAGCTACTTGACACAATGTAATTAGTACTATGACCAATAATAGTAATAGAAATACATGATTAAAAGCTATGTTTTAGAGAATTGTCTTTGGATTTCTGAGGAATCCTATGTTATTTTGCTATTTAGGGAATACAACTACCCATCTGGGTTCTTTTTCATATTAGTGAAGTGTTTTCTTGATAGAACAGTCCTTTTACTTATTCTTTGTTATAATACAAAACAACAATATCTTTCAGAAGAAAGAAGAAGGTAGAGAAAAATTCATATTAAAATAAGGAGAATAAAAATATTCAAAGCATACAAAGCTGTTAAGAAAACTCTTATGCCTTAAAAAGGGGAAGCAGTCAAAGTAAAAAAAGGGTAAGTAAAGTTAATTTCTATTGTTTCCTCTGGATAGATCTACATACACTAAGATACAGCTAGGTAAAGGAGATCAAGGTAACAGGTCTTCTCCAGGAATCTGTACTATCATGAATATTTCTGTACTTTATTATACTATAATAAACAGTTTATTGCTTGAAACACGAGTGATATGAACCTCAAATGGCAGTGAGTATAGATGATCCCAGAATACTTAACTGTCGTTGAAGACATATGCCCTTTAGAAGCTAATCACCGAGCGGTCTATGAAAAAAACCCCCCAGAGTTAGAAAAATTATTGTTTCAATTTTTGCATTCTTCAACTGTATTCCTGGTAGTTTATGGAGACACTGAGCTTATGTCATTCAACATTTGAAGAAAGAGTGGTCATGGCACCTTGTCCTACTTAAACTAACTGGAATGAGCAATCTTAGTTGTCTTGGCAATATTGAGCCCTCAAGAAAACTTTACAAAGGTAATTCTATAAGTAGGTCATTCTGCAGATCACAGTGGTTAGAAAAAGGGTTTAAGATGGATGCTAAGCATCTCTGAGTTTCCTTGTCAGTAGCGTCACTACCACTGACACAGTTTCTATTTTTAATATCTGCTATGTCTGCTGTTGTTTTTCCTAAGTAATAGAGTAGGCCTTCTTTCTTTAAAATAGAAATTTCTTGCAAAGGAAATAGGATGATCAGCCATTTTATTTTTTTGTGAAATTCCTGTCTGGTTTACCTAAATAATTCCCTTCTCTTGAGATACTGAAAGTCAGAAACAGATTTTTTAAAGTTTGAGGGCTTTTTTTGGTCATAACTTATTTTGCTAAATTGCTACCAGTAATGTTAATAATGGAATAGATTTTTTTTTTCCTCCTAGCTCTAAATTATTCTGTATTTTCTGAATGGTGTGCAGGTTATAATGTATTCATATGTTTAATTTAAAATTCAAAAACTTTTTAAAAAATTAAGTTTGAAATACTTCTTTTAAGCATATTATAATAAAAAAGTCTTGATTAAAATGTCATTGCACTTCCTATATTAAAATGGGGGATACTCATGATATGGTCTGTATAAAAAAGGAAGACATTTGCTAATGTTTTTTGCAAATACATCTTCGGTGATTTGCTGTATTGGATGGTGCTTCAGAAATTAGAAAGTTACTATAGATGTTTGGTTACTCTTATATCTCTAGGCATTGTATAAATAAACTAGTTATAATTTCAGTGCCTTTTTATATAATAATATTTAAGTTCGTTCTTCATTGTTTAAGTCAGCATGAGTTAAGTAGCTTCAGTATTTTGTTTCATTGGCACCTTCTTTCAGTTGCTTTTCTTCATATTTGAACTTTTGAATTAATGCCCATAATTCCCTTTATCCTCTCTTCCAAAGACCAGGACACCCACATTCACTTTTTGTCTTTTTCTTTCCTTTTTTTTTTACACCAGCAAGCTGACAGTCAATCTTTCTTTTTTTCCAATGTCTTATAATGTACTTTCTTTACATAAGTTATCGTGTGTAGGTTTTAGAGTGCTGCGTTGGCTTTCATCTCTTTTCATCTAGCTGGAAGCTTTCTCAGCATCTTTAAACCATGGCTATGTAGGATACACACAAATATTCCTATTTACTCTTTGTCTGATGTTCAGCCAGTCGAGTTATTGGAAGTCTTGTAAAGGTGCAATACTTCAACTTTCAGAAGAAATGCCAGCACATTCCTTCACTCAAAGCCCAGCAATGTAAATTGTCTGTAGTGGTTGCTCCTTTGAATAATATTTAAAAATTGAGTGGAGCATTCTTACATTTTACAACCATGTGGTGTACAGTTTGGGAGTGTTTATGGACTTAGCATTTTTACTTGATGATCTTCCAAAAAAATTTCATAAAAGTAGATTTGCTATCTTTCATATCATTTTTCTTATGGAGATCACTAGCATCTTCCAAGAACACATTAAGTTAGACCGTTAGTATATGTTTTGTGTTGTCTATTCTCTCTCAAAACAGAGGATGAACAGCATAGGTATTGTTACAGTGTGCTCAATATACACTTCTGTCTATATATATGTCCATACAAAACCCATATATACATAAATGAATGCTTTTTGCTGAATTTTATGTTTTAATAATGCTGGAGAAATGTGCTTTTCCCTTGACACAGGAGTCAGGAGATGCTCTGTGTGTTTATGCTTATTCATGTCTTGGTAAAAAAAAGTAGGGAGAATGAGGGAAAGGAATATTTATTTTACACTCAGTTAAACCTGGAACAGATGTTGTCTACCATGGAAGACCATGATCCATACCACAGAGAGTTCAATTTTCCTCAGAAATCATATCACCCACTGTAGCTTTCAATTCCAAAGCTTTGAAAAAGAGTTTTAAGCTGCCATGGAGGACAAAGGGGTAATGACTGTGTACAAACCCCGGAACTAGAGGAGCAATGTGAGGCTCCCATGGTCCAAGAGGAGGAGGTCAGAGCCTTGCTTGCTCAACTGGACACCCACAAGTCTATGGGCCCAGACGGGATTCACCCCAGGGTGTTGAGAGAGCTGGCGGATGTACTGGCCAAACCCCTTTCCATCATCTTCCAGCAGTCCTGGAGGACTGGNAGTTTGGGAGTGTTTATGGACTTAGCATTTTTACTTGATGATCTTCCAAAAAAATTTCATAAAAGTAGATTTGCTATCTTTCACATCATTCTTCTTATGGAGATCACTAGCATCTTCCAAGAACACATTAAGTTAGACCGTTAGTATATGTTTTGTGTTGTCTATTCTCTCTCAAAACAGAGGATGAACAGCATAGGTATTGTTACAGTGTGCTCAATATACACTTCTGTCTATATATATGTCCATACAAAACCCATATATACATAAATGAATGCTTTTTGCTGAATTTTATGTTTTAATAATGCTGGAGAAATGTGCTTTTCCCTTGACACAGGAGTCAGGAGATGCTCTGTGTGTTTATGCTTATTCATGTCTTGGTAAAAAAAAGTAGGGAGAATGAGGGAAAGGAATATTTATTTTACACTCAGTTAAACCTGGAACAGATGTTGTCTACCATGGAAGACCATGATCTATACCACAGAGAGTTCAATTTTCCTCAGAAATCATATCACCCACTGTAGCTTTCAATTCCAAAGCTTTGAAAAGGAGTTTTAAGCTGCCATGGAGGACAAAGGGGTAATGACTTTGATTTCATATTCCATGGAAAGGCAGCTTGTAGATCAGAAAAGGGGACAGATATATTTATTATATCCTGGACCACTGGAGCAAGATATTGAGCTGTTCTGTTCATTTTCATAAGGATTCACATCCATGTGACTAAGATCTCCAGTTGCTTCTATATCTTGGATTTTTTTCTTAGTTTAATCTTTCCAGCATAAATAAAGTGACATTATTAGTTTGTTTGTGTTTTTTTTTTTGTAATTCTGTAATCTCTGTAATTGTGTAATGACAATACTTCGCTATGTTGGTGTTTGGTTGGTTTTTTTTACTGTTTCACCTGAAAAAATGCTTATATGATTGCTTAAAGTACAATGATGTACTGAAGAATGAAACACAATGTCATTAAAAGAACTGTTTGCTTTAGTTTTTGAAAGGCTATATAGAACTCTAAACATTTTTGTACATAAAGGCATATCAAATTGATGTGTATACTTTGCATTTAAGCATTAGATTTTATTCCTTGGGACTGTGAGCACAGTATACAAAAGAACTGGAATACATGAAGGTCTTAGGATTCTCAAAGTTTTTCTTCAGGCTGTTGCATTTTGGACAAAATGGAATTATTAAGAATTTTAACATATAGTTTTCTAAATATCATATTTTTAAAAAGGGTACTGTATTAACACAACTTATTTTGTTTGTCCTGTGCTTTGGGGTGTATTTGTGTCTGGTTTATATTGTTTCTATTCTCATTGCAACTGAGTTCAAGGTTTAGCCTTTCTTGGCCAACATTTCCTTATTTTTTCAAGTATTTATCTGTTTATTATTTCCCCCTAACAAATAATGATAAAAATGCATTATTTTAAAATGCTTATTTAAATTTCTAGACAGAAGTGTCTATGTATTTACTTATGAGTCTCTGTGTAGGGTTGTTTAGTCAAATTAATGCATTTGCCGAATGTCAAGTTTCATTGGGTAATACATAACCTGATCTAATACTTTTATTTTAAACCCATTTACCTGCACTGTGTTTGTCTGAAAATAGTTCTATTCATTTTAGTCACTTCATGAGACACATAAATGACAAGTAATTGCTTTAAAGAGTTGCAGTCTGTCTGTTCATCTCCTACTCTGCTCTGGAGTTAGAATGAGAGCTATAGTGCACAGCAATGCATCAGATATTCCAGGCAGTGACACTGGAAGTAATAGACACATCCTGTCTATTAGCTCATGGCTCCATGGCAGGTGTTATCATCATAACTTTGGGTTCTTTGGGGCATGGTTTAGTATTTGATAGGAATGGTTGGACTTGATGATCAGATGGGTCTTTTCCAACCTCGTGATTCTATGATTCTATGAAAGGGGATGGTGATAGTATCAGGCTCACCCAAGACAAATGGAGTTAGAAGGAGTGGGATGCTAGTGAGGGCACTCAGCCTCTGTCTCTGAGATGTTCTAGGTACGCCAGAGCACAGCTCAAGCTGTACTGAGATAAGCTATAGGCTACTAAGGTAATAGGAGTCAAGAGGGACACACCAGTGAAGCAACAACTCAAAGGAACTAAGGGGTATTCCTCCAAGAAGGTGACACAACCATCAGCCCAGTGCATGCAGTATGGGCAGCAAACAGAAGTTGAAAGACATTGTGCAAGAGGAAAACTGTGATACAGTTGCCATCACTGAAACATGGTGTGATGATTTGCAAACTGGAGTTCTACAACTGATAGTTGTAGTCTTCAGAAGTGAAAGGCAAGGAGGAAGAGCTGGAGGTGCAGTTCTATGTATTAGGATGTGTTTGGACTGCCTAGAGCTTAATAATGGTGATGATGGTATTGAATGTTTATGGGTAAGAATCAAGGCAAAGGCCAACAATGCAGATATTGCCGCAGGAATCTGTTACAGACCACTCAACCAGGATAAAGAGACAGAAAAATTATTCTATAAGAAGATTGGAGAAACCTCATGATCACTAGCCTTTGTCCTCATGAGGAACTTCAATCTACCAGATAAAAGTAAAAAAATAAACCACAGTGGAAATTAAACACAGTGGAAATTAAACACAGTGAAGGAAACAGTCTAGGTAGTTTCTGGAGTGTCTGGAAGATAAATTCCTGAAATAGCTGCTGAGTGAGCCAACAAGGGCAGATGCCTGTCTGGGCCTCTTGATACTGAACTGAGAAAGACTTGGGTGTAATGTGAAGGCTGGAGGCCAGCTTGGGCACAGAGATCATTAGATAACAGGGTTTTCGATTCTTGGAGAAGTGAGGAGGGAGGGTAGCAGAACTGTCTCCTTGGACTTCTGGAAGATAGACTTTAACCTGTTTAGGAGCCTGGTTGACCAATTCTGTTTAATATCTTTATCTATGATTTGGGTGAGGGGATCAAATGCACCCTCAGTAAGTTTTCAGATGAAACCAAATTGGGTGAAGCATTGATCTGCTTGAGGGAAGGAAGGCTTTACAGAGGAATATGGACTGGCTGAATCGATGGGCCAATGGTAACTGTATGGTGTTCATAGTGTCAGGCTAATTGTCAGGTCCTGTATTTAGGTCAAACCAGCCCCATGATTCTCTATAGGCTTGGGGAGTAATGTCTGGCAAACTGCCTGGCAGAAAAGGACGTATGGCTGTTGGGCTAGACAGCTGAAGATGAGCCAGCAGTGTGCCCAAGTGGCCAGGAAAACCAATAGCTTCCTGGCTTGTGTCAGAAATNACAAAATGGAATTATTAAGAATTTTAACATATAGTTTTCTAAATATCATATTTTTAAAAAGGGTACTGTATTAACACAACTTATTTTGTTTGTCCTGTGCTTTGGGGTGTATTTGTGTCTGGTTTATATTGTTTCTATTCTCATTGCAACTGAGTTCAAGGTTTAGCCTTTCTTGGCCAACATTTCCTTTTTTTTTCAAGTATTTATCTATTTATTATTTTTCCCTAACAAATAATGACAAAAATGCATTATTTTAAAATGCTTATTTAAATTTCTAGACAGAAGTGTCTATGTATTTACTTATGAGTCTCTGTGTAGGGTTGTTTAGTCAAATTAATGCATTTGCCGAATGTCAAGTTTCATTGGGTAATACATAGCCTGATCTAACACTTTTATTTTAAACTCATTTACCTGCACTGTGTTTGTCTGAAAATAGTTCTATTCATTTTAGTCGATTCATGAGACACATAAATGATAAGTAATTGCTTTAAAGAGTCGCAGTCTGTCTGTTCATCTCCTACTCTGCTCTGGAGTTAGAATGAGAGCTATAGTGCACAGCAATGCATCAGATATTCCAGCTGCAGGTAGTGACACTGGAAGAAATAGACACATCCTGTTTATTAGCACATGGCTCCATGGCAGGTGTTATCATCATAACTTTGGGTTCTTTGGGGCATGGTTTAGTATTTGATAGGAATGGTTGGACTTGATGATCAGATGGGTCTTTTCCAACCTCGTGATTCTATGATTCTATGAAAGGGGATGGTGATAGTATCAGGCTCACCCAAGACAAATCGAGTTAGAAGGAGTGGGATGCTAGTGAGGGCACTCAGCCTCTGTCTCTGAGATGTTCTAGGTACGCCAGAGCACAGCTCAAGCTGTACTGAGATAAGCTATAGGCTACTAAGGTAATAGGAGTCAAGAGGGACACACCAGTGAAGCAACAACTCAAAGGAACTAAGGGGTATTCCTCCAAGAAGGTGACACAACCATCAGCCCAGTGCATGCAGTATGGGCAGCAAACAGAAGTTGAAAGACATTGTGCAAGAGGAAAACTGTGATACAGTTGCCATCACTGAAACATGGTGTGATGATTTGCAAACTGGAGTTCTACAACTGATAGTTGTAGTCTTCAGAAGTGAAAGGCAAGGAGGAAGAGCTGGAGGTGCAGTTCTATGTATTAGGATGTGTTTGGACTGCCTAGAGCTTAATAATGGTGATGATGGTATTGAATGTTTATGGGTAAGAATCAAGGCAAAGGCCAACAATGCAGATATTGCCGCAGGAATCTGTTACAGACCACTCAACCAGGATAAAGAGACAGAAAAATTATTCTATAAGCACATTGGAGAAACCTCATGATCACTAGCCTTTGTCCTCATGAGGAACTTCAATCTACCAGATAAAAGTAAAAAAATAAACCACAGTGGAAATTAAACACAGTGGAAATTAAACACAGTGAAGGAAACAGTCTAGGTAGTTTCTGGAGTGTCTGGAAGATAAATTCCTGAAATAGCTGCTGAGTGAGCCAACAAGGGCAGATGCCTGTCTGGGCCTCTTGATACTGAACTGAGAAAGACTTGGGTGTAATGTGAAGGCTGGAGGCCAGCTTGGGCACAGAGATCATTAGATAACAGGGTTTTCGATTCTTGGAGAAGTGAGGAGGGAGGGCAGCAGAACTGTCTCCTTGGACTTCTGGAATACAGACTTTGACCTGTTTAGGAGCCTGGTTGACCAATTCTGTTTAATATCTTTATGATTTGGATGAGGGGATCAAATGCACCCTTAGTAAGTTTTCAGATGAAACCAAATTGGGTGAAGCATTGATCTGCTTGAGGGAAGGAAGGCTTTACAGAGGAATATGGACTGGCTGAATCGATGGGCCAATGGTAACTGTATGGTGTTCATAGTGTCAGGCTAATTGTCAGGTCCTGTATTTAGGTCAAACCAGCCCCATGATTCTCTATAGGCTTGGGGAGTAATGTCTGGCAAACTGCCTGGCAGAAAAGGACGTATGGCTGTTGGGCTAGACAGCTGAAGATGAGCCAGCAGTGTGCCCAAGTGGCCAGGAAAACCAATAGCTTCCTGGCTTGTGTCAGAAATATTGTANAAAATGAATAGGACAAGAGGAAATGGCTGCAAGTCATGCCAGGGGAGGTTTAGACAGGATGTTAGGAAAAATTACTTCACTGAAAGGGTTATCTAGTATTGGAACAAGCTGCCCAGGGAAATGGTTGAGTCATCATCCCTGAGGATATTTAAAAGACATGTAAGTGTGGCAATTAGGGACATGGTTTAGTGATGGACTTGGCAAAATTAGGTTTATAGTTGGACTTGATGATCTTAAAGGTCTTTTTCAACCTAAACAATTATTTGTGGTTCTGTCATTCTGTGCAATTTAATAGCAAATCCCCATTCACTACCAGTGGCACTGCAGAAGCTGCTACTCAGCTTGCAAGGAGATGTTCAAAAGACACAACTGAAAATCAAAAGCTGAGTACATTGTGATCTCTCACATTTGCTCAGCTTAAGATAACAGGAAGAGCTGTGCTGTAAGGTAAAGTCTTAATGTCATTACAGGAAGAGTTATCTTATACGCTAACTTCTTTCAAATTGATCAGAGGATCCCCAAACGGAAAAAAAAAAAAGAAAAAAAAACCAACACTGCAAAACAAAACGAAAAAAATCTTGAGCTGTTAGGGCTGGAATTTCAAAGTATATAGCTGGGGATTATAATAGCTCTTATTCTCTGTTCTCAATTGTAAGACTTAAAACACAGAAACCCTTACATGTTCTGGTGTGAAATAGGATGCACAATTTTAATGTCTGAGTGCATGCAAATCCTTTCACAATTTGTGATGTGAGTTTTGCAAAGGAAGCCTAAGGAATTTTAGAGGGCATTCATTGTCATTCTACAACATAAGATCACTGCTACAAAATAAGATCACTGCAAGATGGTAATTATTTCTTTGACAGGAAAGAGAAAAAAGCAAGAAAGCTGTATTTAATGTGTTCTTTTAGCACAAGGTCACTTCGAAAATGTATAATTCCACATAGGGACAAGTTCACCAGTTTCCCCTCTGGCAGCTGAGGTCTCTTGATGAATTAGTATCTTCCCTCTGCTTACATTTCTTTGGAGACTGCAGGAGTCATGCTCCCTATGATGCACGAGAAAACAATTTCAAGGCACAGGGAATTGTTTTGTAAGACATAATGGTCAATTGAAAGCATCTTTTCATAAAAGTTACCACGTACATTTTATGACTCAGGTAAATGAAAAACATGAATTGTACAACTCTTAAGGTAGTCAATAAACAATAAATTTTTATGCATCAAGATGAAAAACTTACCTGGTTAATTAAAAAATCTGTTTACTTCATCTCTGTAGAAAAATTATTTGTTAAGTACAAATATTCATTATTCCAAAATCAGTTGTATATTTGTAAAAATAAAGGTCCTTGGAAAAGTTGAAAAGCTATTAATGACTTCAAATTGGTATTATTAATATTTTTAGTTGTTAAACAAGTCCATTTCATCAGTTAAGTGAATTTTGTCATTCCTTACACTTATAGAATATTCTTTTTTTTTTGTTTGCTTTGTCACACAACAAGGTTCAAAGATTTTTGGGGACCTTTTGCATGGCAGCCTACAATTATATTGTTCATTTCTGAACTCTGGGTATTTACCACTTCCCCAAACTGTGTTGTCATAACTCTTAGTACGTTAGTCATGCAAGGATCGCACTAACCAAAGTTCTGGTTTGACGAAGTCTCTTGCAAAAAGGGAAAAACTAGGAAGAGTAACCCACCAGCTACACACTAATACTTAAATTTTGCAAAGAGACTATACATTTCTCTTTTCATCCTTCAGTAAATGAGGCTTTCCCAAAATTCGCTGTCTTTGTTGGTTTTTTAAAGTCCCTATTATTGCTTAAAAGTATTTTTTTCTGGAAAGGTGTCCAGAATCCTGCTGTTAAGGGTTTTTGGAGGCTACTTCTGCAGTTTTTGATGATCTACTTTTTTGTTAATTCTTTTAAATTAGAGGATGTAAAGGAAGTGAATAATGATATATTGATATATATGATATATTAAGTCTCCAGAAAAAGAAAACAAATATGAAAGAAAAGTTAATTGTGGAGACATTTTACAGGGAAGAAGGACTTAGCAGTTAATTGAGCTAATTTTTCCTTTACATATAATATGTCATTACAGTTACTATGAAACATTTTAGAGTGTGCTTTGCCACTGCCATTAGTCTAAAAACAGGATGACTTAATTCCATTATCTTTCTGTTGTATTTGCTGTTTCTATGAAGGAGACAGAATATTATTATTATTAAGGTAGAAAGGGACCAAAACAACACTTAAAAAATGTCTGAAACTTGACTCAAATATTTAAGATATGTATCAATTATAAAAACAAAAAAAATGTGTGAACCAAAATCCAGTAAAGGGCAACTGACTTCTTTCATCTGTGAGACAGACTATGAAAGAAAAGGCATATTTTTGTCAGTAGGACTAGAATTAATACCCTAAATATAAGCTTTATTGGTCTTAATTGGTTCTTCATTTTGATTATAAACCAGGCCTGTCTTAAAGTGGATTGGACAGAACCTACTAGTGGGCACTGGAGAAGACATAATCAAGAACAGTAGAAATGAAAATCCAGCAGAAATTCTTACTGTGTCATATTTCACATTGTAACTTCTTTTTTAGTTTCTCTGTGCTATAGTCAGTGTACATGATGTTCACCTTTAAACTTTTCATACTGGAATTGAAAAGGTTATGCTTATTGCAGTTCTAGATATGCCTTCCAGGTACATCCTGAAATTCTCTTAGAAAGGTCATATTAGACTCCAGGGATTTACACTTTTCATGGTATAAAATAGCTCTCTCAGTGTATTACCACTGTGTTTAACACAATTTAAGACAAAAAGGGCTAAAATGTGAGGAAAATATTAATTTATATTAAAGGAAGAGAGACTGAAGCTTGAAGCTTAATGGGAATGAGAAAGTCTCTAGATTTATAGGTTATGAAAAGTTATTTTGATATCAGATTATTATTCTATACTCTACTGAACTATTTCCTGTGCTTATCACAATAGAATAGTTCTGTAACTGTTCAATTTTGTATGTTGGAATACTGTAAATAATATGCAACTAATGCATGTCCTTGACTGGAAACACAACCTGACTATTGAATTCTAAATCAAGCTCAGGCAAACATGTATTGATATTTCCTGGACTGGGATCTTGGCTAACATTCTTCTTGATTGGTCTGATGAATGTGATTTAATCGTTTTTATTAACAGAAATTTTCTACATACAGAATCTATGGTGTCTGCATTTAATTTTTAAGTTGTTGGATTTCATTCAAGTAATTTGCTTGTGTGTTTATTTGAAAAAGGAAACAAAAAAGAAAGAGGAAACATAAAATTGTTTCTCTTGGGTGTTTGAAGGCATAAGTTCCTAAGCAGGTGCTTAGCTTTTGGCACTGTAAAAAAAAAAAAGAGAGAAAGGATTTCTGTGCATTTCATTATCTACCTTTCTTGGAATACCATTACTGGCTTTTTTTTTCCTCATAGAAGTGATTTTATGAGTTTTATACACCAATCTGAAAACTGTCAAAAAGACTTATGGAAGTAATCACAAAGATCTATGAAATTATACTAAAACAGCTACAAGTAAGTTGATATGGGGTTGGAAACAGTGGCCAAGAATATTGGATTTTATTGGAAGATTTTATTATATTTTATTTAATCAACTCGTGTTTTTTTAATCTTTAGAAATGTATTCCGATCAGTGAGAAATATACCTTGAATGAATACCTGATGAATTTCCTATGGGAAAAGGCAATTCTCCATGCTTTCTTAACAGGTAAATAAAAATCGACCTTCAACATTTTTCTGGAGTCAACAAATTTGAGTTTGGGGAAGAAAAGCAGAAAAATCAAATCCTTTAGAAGATACATGTAGCTTAATTTACTAAAATATTATCACCCACTTAAAAGTACAATATATTTTATGGTTTTTGGCTAACTTGTCATGTAAACATCATATTGAGAATAATGTGTCATCACATCACAATGCAAAGGAATAGAAAGAACAACTCATAAAATATACAATATCTTATTCTATCTATAACTATCTATAACTGCTATCTATCTATAACTATCTCTAATTCTATCTATAACTATCTATAACTGCTATCTATCTATAACTATCTCTAATTCAAAATAGACAGTTGGAAACAGAGTTATCTACCACAGGGTAAAAAAAGGTATCTAGAGAACAAAAATACAAGTTTGTTATAAGATCTTTGAACTAAACCATTGTTTCTGTAAGCAGGTAAGAGGATACAGGGACACAGAAACATAGACTCCTCTGTAACGTGTCATTAAGCACAGCTTTAAGAAATAATGCAAACATTTAACCAATGTCTAACTGAGAAGCAACACATAGAAGGTAGATTTACCATCACCAGAACAGTAACTCCAGTGGGTTTCTGATGTTTTAGTCCTCTGTCATTTATTTATACAAAATCCAGGTTTGGGGTTTTTTTTAAGATTTATACAGGACAAACTGGATTTCTCATTTCATAGCCAACTGAATGTTTATCTACAGCACAAAATTTGTTATTGCTTTTGCAATTAAGTAGAATAGTCCTGATATTTTATTAGTACATCCAAGTGACAAATGGATATAGATAGTGTGGTGAACTCTACATTGCTTTCAAACTTCTTGTATTGATTATTTCTGAAACCTTCAAATGTTACTGGCATCAACAACTCGGTATAATGTGGAAAATGAAATATTATTTCTTGCTCAGTACTTTTGTCCATATGCAGAGGATATTGTTGGATTGGAGTTCATCTCTTTAAGCGTTAGGTGTTCAAAAGAAGATATCAATAGAACTCGTAGCAAACTGGATTACTTGCAAGTAAATACTTATCAGCTTGACATATGTGTTATCCAGGGTGCTTCTGTCTGAATGCAAAGGATTTGGGGTACCTAATCCTTATAGAAACATCTAAATTTACCTATTTTATACTTCAACTGTATATCGGAGATTTTATGGGTCATCCTCTGCTCTCGTCAGAGTTTGAAGGAAAAGCCACTGTCTATACTGCTACATCTCTAGTACTCAAAAAAATATGATCTGTGGCTTCCATTTGACAAGGTCCACGTTACACAATCTTCATCCTTGTTTAGCTTAGACAGCCCATGGTGCCTTTGGCCTGCAACATAATTACTGCTTTCATTGTTTCATTTCCAAGGGCTTAAAATTAAAGGTCCACCAGGGGAAAAAGAACCCCAACCAAGCAAACAAACCAAAAGCCAGGCAAACAAAATACAGAGGAAAAATACTCAAACCTCAACCCAAAAGCCAGAATGATGTTTTAATAGCATATAGCTGAGGGAACAAGTTGGTTCACGGCATGAAAATTGGGGACTCTGTGTGGTAATCATGGAAGAACATATATAGGATGGAGTGGGCCACACACTTTTTTCCTTAGAGATGGGTCTCTGGTGCAAACTATTTTTATGCCAAGAAGAAATTGAAGAGGATCTTCTATTTGCAACATTTGAATACTGCCAGAAAGTAAAACTAGGGAGTAAAAAAAAAAATCTCTCCCTTAAATAAAAAGAAAATTAAAAAAAACACAAACAAACCCCAAATATGTTTCTATATTTTAAAAACTACTGCTGAATGTATGTGACTACATTTTAAGGTTTATGTATCAGTTTTCATATCTTCTCTAAAAAATTTTTGTGTAGAGTATAAGTTCAACTCTCTTCCTTAATAAAAATTAAGTTAACCCATAGTGACACGCTATGTTCTTTCTATCCTTCTAAGAGACATGTTCAATACTGACTCAAATTCTAAAAGAAATGTAATTATGTAATTAGTCACCAAATGTGCACAAACTCTTGTTGTACTCAGGCTTTTTTTTTTTCAGAACTTCTGTTCTACCAAAGATTAGATGAAACCTGCAGACTGTGTTCTCATCTAACTTGCAGGAACTGGTGAGTTCACAGTTCAAGGTGATAATTCTACTGAATTGTGTCTGGCACACTGTGTTATCTTTAGGAAGTATAAGTGTCCCAATATAACTTTTTAAGTAGGACTATTATGTATTTGTTTGAAAGTGTAAGGAGGGAATTAAGAGAGCCAAAGAAAAATATGGACTGCCTATTGTCTCTTCCAAGATATAATTATCTAGCAGACACTAAGAATGAAAGGAAGGAGAAAAAGAAAGAGCATTTCAGATGCATGATAAAATTCTAAACATCTGGGAGAACATACAAGGTAACGCTTGAAGGCTCTGTTGGTCTTTACCAGAGTTCACAAACAGGACAGGCATTGCAGAGTTGTTCTATTTTTGGCCTGAGGGACTTGACATTTATTTTTCAATGGCATATCTACTTAATAGAATAAATATCAGAGATTTAAAGATAGCTTTTAGAAATTATTTAGAATACAAAACAAATCCAGGATGACATGTTCTTCCTTTTGATGCACATTTGTCAGTATTGTTATCAAGACCTACCACCATATGCATGAAAAGAAACTTCTTTAGTTTTATTTAATTATTGCAGAAACTTGCCAGGAGAAATAACTATGCCAAAGTTTATCAATCTATATTTCTGAAAGAGTTATTATCCGGGACACATTCCAACAAAGCAAAAAGCATACATAGCTGAAAAAAAAAGAAGCTCTCCAATCAGCATGTGAAAGTGAGGGCTCTTCACTCTCATATTCCAGAAGAATTCTCAAAATTAAGTCATGTGTTTTCATCTTAAAAAAATGCATGTACACAGATACGCCAGGAGGTTTTGTTGTTTTGTTTCTCTATTAATTGGAACAGCTATTGTAGTTATAGTTATTTAGGCTACAGCAAATTATATACAATCATTTTGTTCCATGGAACTTTATTTTCTGTCCCACTTCCCACTCTTCTTGTGACTTTATGCAGAGAAATCAGAATTCAGTTCCAGCACTTTGTTGCTTTCACTTTGGGTAAATCACACAACATTTCTATGAGCAAAACTTATGGTAAGCCATAATAAACTCAAAGATATGTATTTTTCACCTCAAAATTTTCAATATAGTGATCAGTAAACTAGCTTCTGCTACACAGCTCTAAGGAAGAAAACATAAATAAAATGAAAATCTTGGTGAAGCAAGAACAGCAATAAAATATTGCTTATATAATCTATGCTTTAAGTTTGGAATTTGTTACCTGCTGTCATATTTTACCTTCAGAAAAAATACCAGTAGTCATTTCTATACAATATTAATTATAAGTTTATGGTTAATAAGAACTACATTAAACAAACAATATGCTGGCACTTCATTATGCAAAAATGGAGTTTCTGTTTCTGAAATCACCGTAGAAAAGAACCTCTGTGTATTTTTAGATCTTTATTACATTTGAATAATTATTTTTCTGCTCAGGTAGACAAACCTAAATTGGCATAATCTTGCCTGTTATATTCAATGATTTATAATACAATTGCTTATCTCTTGCTGGTTTTTACCTCCAGTTTGAGAAAGGGACAGCACTGATCTTTAATTTTCATCTGTAATAATTAAATCAATCCTGAATCAGTTGCTTTGTTTTGCTGTTGGGCAACATTGAAAAGAGTCTGGTCCCATCCCCTTGTTTTACTTCAGAGCCAACAAGATAATTTTGCCGTTCCCTCCTGGCCACAGATATCTGACAACCTCAGATGAGGTACTGCAGGGCACAGTTTAGAGATTAGTGGCAATGATTGGACTAGATGATCCAGTGGGTCTCTTCAAACCTGATGATTCTATGATTCTATGAATAATCAAATGGATCCTTAGGTGTGAATTGAAGCCCAGGTTAATGAAATTTACCTACTTTCCTGAGTTCTGGGACTCTTACCTTGAAGACTCACATAAATATGAGAGGTGAGCCATCAGTTTGCTGTCTCTCTGATCATACAAACCTCCTGATTTAGTATGATATAACCAGGGGAATATCACTCAGTCATGGGAATACACAAATGACCCTTAAGATCCCCTCATTCATTTCTTCCTCTAGCTTCTGCTGTGTTCATCTTGGCTACAAAGTTTTAAGGTTAGGTCAACATGTGAAAAGAACTGTTAGGAGAATTATGAACAAATGCTGAATCCCTTCGTAGCTTTTTATAGTAATGTTGATTTCAATATCACTATAGAGATCATTAGATTTTTTTTTTCTCTCCTGAAATATTATGTTTACTAAATGTATGTTTCAATTACGAATTGATTAAAACAGCTCAGAACTCTGTGTGGTCAGAAATACGACAGAAGCATGAGAAACCAAATGTGCACATTGCAAAATGGATTGCTGACATTTCTATGTACTGCAAATTCTTTGTGGTTTTTTTCCCCCCCCTACATTTTTCGAGGTTAAAAAAACCTTACATCTATACCTATGTCTTGCATGGATGAAGTCACTATGAAACCAGTAAGATTTAGACATTGCCAAACGGGGTTTCTTCTTCAAATATTTCCACAGATATCTGGTTATCTTTTCTAGGGATTTTACGCTTCCACAGGAATTCCTAGTAGAGCATGATGATTTTGACCCCACTACAGGAAGTTGTGTCCCAGATTTTGTTACACTGTCTTATTGAGTTCCAAGATTCATGAGAGTTTTATTTGGCATATGTTGTTGTGTCAATATGTGAATGCACTCTAAATGAGGTATTTACTGGTTATTGTATAAGTTCACATGCTTCTATGCTTTCATACGCTAAAGGGTATGTTTTTATACATACTTGCTTTTATTATCCCCTGATGGAGATATTAAAAGGGTTTATTATTTTCTAGGAGTCCAGGTTTTTCATGGTGTCTGGTTTAAAATCAGTGAGGAGGAGATGGGAGATCTTATTTATCAAAGGTACTGACTGTTTTCCCCCAAGCATTAAACTCAGCCCATCTGATAACAGGACAGGGTGAGAACATGTAACGTGATAAAAATTTCCTCTTGGCTTGTCAGAAGTATCTGCTCTTGAAATTAGCTCTACTGAGAGGTGTAAGAAGTTTAAAACTTTTATCCCTTCCAATCCCCCCTCCAGGAAAAAAGAGGAATAAAACCACTTTGATCCTGATAAGGGTACCTCCCCTATCCAGGTTCTATTTGTAGTATGCTAGAGCTATTATTTGTTCTCTATGTGATGTGAAGTTGGAGTCACCTTATTTTTATTATGTGTGTATTTATATCCCTTAGAAGAAAAAGTGCTCCATTCACATGACAATAGTTTATTGTTCAATGTTCAGCACGCAATGCTGCTTTTCCTAATAATCAGAACCAGCTGGCATAAGTACAACAATGATGGCAATCGGTCATGCATGCCTGAATTAGATGCAATGCAAGCCAAGAAAGACTCTTTAACTCTGTCTCACTTTTTCATGACTGATGTCTTCAGTGAGGAAAGATTGCACAATTCTGTATCCTTGAAACTCTGCACTGATATTTAACAGATGCTGAAACAAAATACTCCATTGTATACATTTTAGGAAGCTATATTTTAGACCATCAGCAATTACGGTGGTGAATCAAAGTTCTCATATTTATAGAACTGATGTAACACCGGGAAAGAAAAACTGATTTTTACAGATTCATGCTATTAGAACATTATTATAGGCATTTGGACAGGCACACATTTTATGTGGTAGAAACTTGTGCCCTTCGCACTCTGTGAAAGTTGAACAACTATAATGCAAAATATACAACAGAAATAATAAATGTTTACAGATAACCAATCTTTCTGAGCAATTGTTATGGCCTCCTAAGTATCCATCTATAAAATGTGGAAGGATAAAATTCACTAAAAATTGAAAGTTGCAGAATATCTCCTTTAAAGGACTGTATTTCTGAAGGCCTTTATAAGCCATCATTTCTACTCTACTTTATTCTTTAAAGTGCTAATGAATTTTAAAGGATAAACTGCCTCAAATCTCATAGTACAGCTAAGGAGCTCTTTTTGCATACCTTTGAAGGGATTAGTGATTAGCCAAAAGTCAGAAAGGCAGTATCAGAGTCACTATTAAAACTTTGAGTCTTATTCTGAAATTCCTAACTATACATTTAAATCAGATGGCAGTATCCAGGGTTAATAGTTAAAATTATAACAATCTTTAATACCACTTTTAGAGAAACTAAGGTTCTGCTTCCTAAACAGTAAAGCATTCCCCACTACTGTATATCTCCTGTTCATCTAAATTTGACATGCTTTTTTAATTTTAATTTACTAATTTTACAATTGCATACAGTTAGCTTTCCAAAGCTTACCCCTTCCCCTATATCGTATACAATGTACTGTATAATGGCAGTTTCTGGTGCGTATAAGTTGAATCTGGCAATAGCTATTAAGGTGGTAAAACATATTTGAAGCTACCCAGTTTCCAAGCAGGAAATCTTAATTTTGTGAACTAAGTAATCTGCATTCAGGGCCAAGAACTAGTTCCAAGAGACACATTTACCAATTGCTTAACTAAGTCTCAGGCCAAACCACAATAACATACTAGCGTAAAATATAGTTTGGTGCTGCAGATAAATGTGGTGTCATATGGTGGCTTTATAATTTATAAATTTTTTTGTATTTATTCCTAAAAACTTGAAATCAAGTGTACTATTCAAAGTCCATGATGTGTTATTACAGTGTGTCAGTCACTTCAAATGTTAAGAACTCACAAAAAAACTTTGGTTAATAGATGTAGGTAACATGTAGTGAAACCTAATGAGTATAGAAAAGGTAACAAAAATGCACTAAATATCTCTGATCAGATTATTTCCATTTAATCTTCAGAATTCTAGAGAGTCCTGAATTTAAGTGTATTTCAGAATGCTGAAAAACACAGAATTTCACATTATCAGCTAGGTCTGGAAAACCTAAGTAACGTGAAACTGAAAGATTTTTTAAAAATTGGTAACAACCTCATCAATAGAAACAGTGTAGAACTTGAATTCCATGTTGTCTGTCTTTGTAGCAACAAACTAAAGGGTAAATCTCAAATCTGTGTGGGAGCCAAAGAAATGCTGTAACATTCCGCCTGAATGGGAGACTATTTCCAGATTTGAGGTTTCGATAATTTAGAAGATATCTATATCACACAATAATCGCTATGTTTATAGATTCAGATGCAACCTGAACTAATTCTTCTCATTTAAGAATAGACATTTTTAATGGCAATTACAGAAGCAATATTGCTTGTCACAGATGATTAAGGTCTAGGTAATCCCATCCTGAGGGAGGGTGAATGAACCTCTTGAAGCACATTCCACATCTAATCTATGCAATCTCTGAAGAATAATAAGGTAGAAAGTCATCATTTTGGTTTCATTTGAAATACGTTTCTTCTTGTTTGTTTTAATGGATTATAAAATATAAGTTTAAAAATTGAAATGTGTGTTCTCTAAAACTCTGTCAGAGTTATTCCCCAAAAAAGTGTTTCAAGAGAAAAATGAAATTTATATTCCAGTCTTAATTATACTCAGGTGTATAAATGCTTCTTTAATTAAAGTTGAGATCAGCTTTTTCATAAGAACTTGCCATGTGAGTGCAAGACAGTCCCTACTAAAGATTTATATATTACATATATTATGTTTTATTGCCTGATGGTGAATGTGCTGAGGCACTCTCTATTAGTGGAAACTTGCTGTATGGGTTTTAAGCTAATAGTTAAGAGCTTTCCTTGACTTTTTTTTCTTGCTTTCCTTGCACTGA
This sequence comes from Piaya cayana, assembly GCA_013389865.1. NCBI lineage: Eukaryota > Metazoa > Chordata > Aves > Cuculiformes > Coccyzidae > Piaya > Piaya cayana. The sequence goes on along the minus strand of WAAB01003129.1, from coordinate 6,818 downwards.
ATGAATGTCACACCAGCTTTAATCCCTTTTAAATTACATTTCTGATTATGGAACAGAATTACATGCAGTTCTCCTACTGTACTAGTAAGATATGATCTGTGAGCTTAGTTTCAAAGCCAGAGTTTGGTAATCATTATCCTTAGCAACTCCATATAATAAAATTAAATTTAGAAATAATTTTGTATATTTATGTTCTTTTCCATTTTCTGCTATATTAATCTGTTAGAAGTTTAAAGGTATAAATGTAACTTAAAACCAAACACTAAAAAAAATTTAACACAAATAATTTCTTTTTAACTGTCAACTAGAATTCAAAAACTTTCTAACAAAGATAAAGTATCCTATAATTACCTATTTCTGTGGTGAATTGCCCTAAATAACTACTAGAAAAACAAAAGAATGAAACATTTATCTGGAAGTTTGATAAAAATAGAAGACAGATCATGGCTGTACGTTATTTTCCCTTCTTTCTGCATTTTGAGAGAATATAGAATGTTTTTTCTTGAGGTACTACAACTCTCAGTAGTAATCATTTTAATGAAAGGCTAAGAATGCAATAGACTTTATCCCAAGAGATACCAAAACCCCCACATTTTACCTACTTAGTATTTTCCTTTTGTCTCTGTCACTGTACCACTTGAACATCCCTGATTGTAAGAGTAGTTGAGACTCCTGAGGATCTTTGACATTCATGATTTTATGAGTAATGTCTACTGGTATAATGCTATTTCTTTTTATCTAATGACTGTAGAGATACTATTTTAGAGGATTTATAATTCCTAAGGATAAATCTGAACAGCTGCTGTAATCTGTAATGTAGTCTCTGCTTCCTATGGACCTCTAGCATAACAGGGACAGAAAAATCCTGCTTTGTGAGGCAGGAACTATGAGATTATGACATTAAAATCATGTTCCTTTGTGCCTCTGGAATGTCCTACTTTCAATCATAGTTATGACTTAAAATCATTAAGAAGTTATCTGCTCATATAGAAAGCAGAAGACACAATGCCAGGCACAGGTCTGGATCCAAAAATGTTTCTAACCTCTGTTTGATAACATAGTAGTTTGCAAGTAGATTGAACAAATACTGTACACTTTGCAGTTATAATACAAAAAGTATTTGATTAATCTGACTGGTCATTAGTATTATTTAAAAATAATATTTTATAAAATTATCAGACTAGTTTAAGTTTCTAGCCATAAAACTTAAGGGCATAATTTTACTACATAGGAAAAAAAAATGAACAATTCAGAGAGAAAAAAAAGCTTGCAGGAAGACAAAAATCATGTGAAAGAAATGAAGGAAATCTGTTCAAAAAGAAACCTCTGTTGCAAGTTTTTGTTCCAATATATTTTTTTCTGTAAATTATTTCCTTTACTTAGCTATACTCATCTAAGAAGAATTTCTTCCCAATCTTGGTCTTCTCAGATAAGAAGAAAATCTTCCTAAATATCCATACAAATGTGTTCAGCAATTTGCTTTTCTTCAACTTATCTTTCTAAAGCCCAAGTCTTCAATAATCCCTGCATATGACAAGGAAGAGGTAGTATATGTAATTGTCTCTTCTGCTTAAAAATAGTACAAAAGTTACTTTATTTATTGTTATGTCTTTGTTGCCTCCAACAAAGCTCACATCTAGATAAAAGACAATAAACTAAAGGGAGATAAGGTATTTCAAGGAAGCATTACTGGTCCGTGGCATCCTCCCTTGCCATACCATCTACTTGATATTGAAATGTAAGTTCTGAAAATAATAACAAAATTCAATAACGAAAGTTAGAGGAATCAAAAAAATACTGATGAATGAACTGTAAAATCGAGTGAACAATAAGAGATAATGATCTTTGAAATCATACTAGCAAAAAATCTACTTATACTAAAGAATTTTACACCTATATGTGCTTATTGATATGCAAAATATTTGCAGAGTCACAAATTACAGTAGAACTATCTCGAAATTGTTTTCTACTGCTGGCACACAACTAGGACATTAGTGGCACATAAAGAAGTGATACACATGTGCAGAAACATACCCACAGCTGTTGTCATGGGAGAACTGAATGCATAGGAAATTGACTTGAAATTAAGGAAATTAAACAGGGTTAAAAAGCAATTTTCATTTTAAGTTAGACAATTTTTCTTGTAGTCTGTAGTAACTGCTTCAGTGCCAATCCTGTAAAATTTCTTTTCAACACAATTTACAATTACAATGTTAATAATTTCCTTCAACAACTACTGGCAACTAGAAAAAAAAGATCCAATCTATCATACGGAAATAATTTGGGGGGCATATCAGAAAAAGACCTAGGAAAAACTGAGACTTGTGAAATTTACTCCTTATGCCCTTAGTGTGAGAGCTTGTTTTCAAATTCAAAAATCAAGTTTATGATGTTAAAAATACAAAAGCCTTTAGCATGTATATCCATTCAAAGCCAAATAGAATAGGCATTATTGCATTACTATTGTAAATTTTATTACTTTTTAACACAATGATACATAATACAAAGAACACATGGAGGCATGAAGATTAATATACACTACTGCATTGTTTTTACTGTGACATGAGTTAGCAGCTAGAATTTATCTGGTTGAGTTTGCAACTGGGAATATCAGAATCAAGTTTTTACAACATATAATGGAAAATGTCCTCACAAAGAGCAATATTCCCTCTTGTAGCAAATGCCGCACTTGAATTTCAGCACAAAAGGGGTGTTCCATATTGCAACTAGTCATCATTAATGTCTACCTGCAAAGTGGCCTCTCAACTGTGACCAGGTTTGTCTATTTGTTAAAATTGGTCTATTAGTCCTTCTAATAGTTAAAATGTTCACAAGGACTTCCTTTCTGTGACCTATTAGGAGTGTTTGTAATCTGGATGAGCAATCCTGCACAACTTCTAGTGAAGTAAAAACCAAATGTCTGCAAGATGCTGCAACTAGAAAGCAGGAAGATGTCATTCTTCTGTGAATGATATGCCTTCAGATGATGTTTAGAATGGTAGTGAAAGAAATTAAGAGATATAAATGAAGAGAATAAAAAAAGAAATATGTCTAAATGAAAGTTGTGGAGCTAGAAACATATACAGGGATCAAGATGGATGAAGGAATAAAATTTTTACAATGAGCAGCTTTAAAGGTAAGAGAATCTTGATGTAGAAGAACAGAACCAAAAGGAGTAGATGAGAGAAACTTGACTGCAGAAAACCAGCTTATCAGTCTCTGAGGAAGCTTCTGTCAAAAGAGAAGACGCTGGAATACATGGAGATGGACAAAGCTTCGAAGAATGAATTACAGTGGGAAGTGAAAGAAGAAGAATAATGAAAGCAGGAGTTCCAAACTTCCTGTTGTATTCTGATAAAAAACCCCAACAAAAGCAACAAAAAGAGAAAGATATCTTTCTCTTGCATCAAATCTTCCATTATATCCCTGTGGAGGACAAACCAAATGTTTACTTTTAACTGTTTCTTGCTTGACACATTATCTGATGATTCCTTCAGGACACATGTGAGGGGAAAATCTGGGTTTATTACCCTATCAAGAATGCAGTCATCTGTGCTTAGCCTGCCTAGGCTTCTTTTCCAAGTCAGTTATTTCCTGCATATCTCATGACTCTAGGGTACTTTAAAAGGGGCTCTGATATTTTCCAGCATAAGTACAAGAAGATATACAATCTAAATTCAGGCTAATTTCCCTACTCCCTTGGAAACACAAGTGACTGAACTACAGTTGACAAGACAGTTGTGTAGGATTAACTGTATTAGGCAGCCCACCATATTTAATCCTACTCCTTTTTCTAGGCCAGCAACAGCATGGGTAGTACTTTGTCGATAATCTGCAGCTAATATATGCTGAGAAGTCTGGTTCTGAAGTCAGACTAATCAGGGCACTAACTGAATTCTGCTAGCCCAAATACGCTCACAACTTTCTTGAAATTGTTCTTGACACTTTTTTCATTGCTTACTTTCTGCCTTGTAGCACTGGATACTATAAGCCAGATGTATGGGATATAAAGCATTAAAATCTTCTGTTAATCAGCTCTGAAGAATCTTTTGGTTTATTAGATGGGGGGAAATAAAGAAAAACGCAATAGATTTTGCCATTTACTGAAGAGAAAAGGAAGGTTAAGAAAGAATTAAGAGACAGAATATATAGTAGAACTCTTCTGCAAACCTGAAGACTCAGAGAGATCAAAACTCCCCTGAGATTTTATTGTGGAAAAGAATGAGTACTGGAAGTAAAGTATACACAGAGGTGGTCTATGACAGAGGTATATCCCCATAAAACAACAGCACCAGGACGGACTATAAATACTACAGATTTCCATTAATGAGGATGGAGATGTTACTGCCATGTAGAATAGTAGCTTTGCCTGGAAATGTGAATTTTCTTTGGAAGGGATCTTCCTTTTTGTGGTGTCTGCAATCCTCTGCTTTCCAAAAACCTTTCACTTAAAATTTTTATTTCATTCCCTTCTCCAGCATAATTCCAACACTCACAGATGACCAGTCACTGCTGAGCCATTTTGGCTTCTTATTAGCTGTTTTCATCTGATTTACAGTTCTACTAGTGTCACTGATAATGGACTAATTTGTTCCCCTTTACTTCAAAGTTTCCATTTACTTTAAAAATTTCATTTGAGATTTGCAAGCCTGTGCCAACTCAAAAGAAATTATTTTATTAAACAAATTTCATCACCAGCTCTACTTTTGAAAAATGCCACTTTCCTCTCTTTAAAAGCAAAATCATAAAATGTGGGTGTCCATTTATTTGGAATAATTATGGATGTTCATCTCTCCCCTCAGCATTTTTCTCCCACAGTTAGGACGTAGTTTTAATCTGTACATTCTCAAGCAAGTGGGGACAAGAGAGAAATGATTCCATTTTTCAAACTCTCAGCTAAACTGTACAAGTTCTGCTGTTTTTCACATTTAAAGTCTGGAACGCTTTCCTCTGCTTTCAGACACATGTATTTGACTGAACTTCCATGAACCCCAACAGTGCAACTGCACTGTAAATCTTTATGCAGACACAAGAAAGCTGTTAGCTGTCAATGAACACCTTGATGTATTCAAGTTTCATAAATTACCAGAACTATTTTGCAAGAAAGAAGGCTGAAAGAGTAATTTTAAAAGATTCCCTCCTCCATGACCTAATTTCTTCATAAAATGAGGCAGAGCAGATTTCTGCTGTGGTTGAACGGAAGAAAATAACTCAGGCTATGAGGCATTTCTCAAGCATACTCTATTATAACCTGAGACAGAGCCACAACCACAAATTACATAATTTCCTCAAACTGAGTTACCTGGGGTAATGAGCAATTGAACCCTGTCCTAACAACTTTTTATCCCCTGGACTTAGACTTAATTAATTCAGGTTGTTTTTCATATCCTTTTCTGCATCATTCCTTGTATTATGTGTACTCTGTGCTATTGAGTTCCTGTGGCTCCAAACAGATTTAAAAGCATCCTATGTGGGAAGGGAACTACTCCCCTTAGTATTTTCCTTTCAGGATCAAGGTGTAGCTAGCAGGTCAGAAAGAAATTTAAAGGCAGGATTTCCTCATAACTCTGTGACTTTGAGTGAGCCAAGGATAACACTTTACATAGTCCATTCCTTCATTTATTTATCAATATTGCAATATACAAAACACATTTGGAATGTACATCCTTCTTGTATTTTATTAAAATGTCACAACAAAATTAAGAAAACTGGCTGTACTTTTAGTATCTCTTACCAACCACACAGTTCAGTCTTGAGAGTCTTTGCTAGAACTAGTCTTAGCCTTATCACTTTCTTTGATATCACAAAGATGATACTTCATTGGAAGTAGAAAGTGCTGAGGCAGTAGCCTCCTTCATGTTTATGTTCAGTAAGACTGTGCTCCCTTGAGATCATTCATAATATAATTGCACAATGCTAGTGCGACCTACAAACTAGTTTAGATCCGTTGTTATAAACCCTGATATACAGAAATAAGAAGGCTTTGTTGATGTTGTTTCCTTTATTCGCTCCAGGAAAGTCTGTATGTCAGTCTTACAGATCACTGGCTGCAAGAAGTAAGAAATTCTTGGCCTTATTTTGCTTCCCCTGGATACCATTTTATTTTGCAGATCAGTAAATTTACTCCCAAAGGCTGCTAGAATACTGCATTTACTGCTTTTCTCCTTGCGGTGGTCTGAGAAAAATGTTTGGAAATTTACTTCTTAATAAAGTCTGTTCTAATCATTATGTGCTACTAAAAAGAAGGTAAAGCAATTAAAAGGCAAAATCTGTTATTTCTGTATCAAGCAAGGTCATTGACTAAGGTGAAAAATGCATTTTCAAGTTCTAGGGAAAAAAATATTCTGGATACAGACCTTTGTAAGTATTATACACACTACACATCAGCCAACAGGAGCCACAGTAACCATGGGTATTAGATAGGACACTATTTCTACCTAACATTCCCTTCAGTATAAGGAGTGGATGGAAAAACTAAACCATTTTTTTTCTATATGTAAATCAAGTTGGTTCTAGATTTTCTGAGGACTTCATGACAAAGTTTACCAAATAAAGCTCTTTCCAAATGATTTTTGACTAGGCAGGCCCACATAGTTACTTGTCATTTAGCTATGTGAAAGTTTAAAAAAAAAACTAAACAAAGAAACAAAAAGAATGCTTTTTGATTTGTCATATTCTGCAAGATAAAACCTAACAGAATCCAGACCATCCACCTTCAAGATTACAGTCCACATGTAATTCAAGAAAAATAACGCTTGCATGCTCGTAACCTAAAAATAAAATTATACAAAATAAGATTATATGAAATAATAAAATAA
>WAAB01003128.1:26152-54947 GCA_013389865.1 Piaya cayana | reverse complement strand
TGATTCTATGATTTTGAAATTTGTGTTATATTGAGGTTCATAAAATAGAGCATCTACGGAGCCCTTGGAACAGGCCCTTTTTTGAGGAAGAGATACCAGAAACAAATCCTTTTTTTCACCCAGTTGTTTTGTGTATTTTTATATATGTTTACAGAAAGAGATAACGAGAGAGGGAGAGAGAAGTCTACAGGGTAGGGATTTGTTACTTAATTTTGGTTTTTCTGGACAAACCAAGACAGAAGCCACTTAGGGTTTGCTTTTGTGGAAGATTGTGTGCGTCTCAAATTGTACAGTCCAACTTCCATCTCATGCTTCAAGAGGATCTGGGAATATTTAGCGACTTCTGGTAACATTTTTTACGTTCACTTCACCAATTTTAGAAATAAATAGAAACAGATTATCCCTCTTTGAGGAAAAAACATTGCCATAAACACCCTCAGAAAGATGAGTGCTCTCTGGTGTTAAGAAGCCTAAAGGACAAATTGGAAGGTTACAGGAAGGGAAAAGCTCATCTCATCGTACAGTGCTGGGACTTAGGTTAGTTAATCAAGTTAATCAGTTAATCAAGATTCCAATCTATCCACTTTCTGCACATTTCACAGTGTCTACAAACATATACCAGCCTGAAAATTACTGTCGCAGTTGCCCTGCAGTAGGTGTGCAGTTATTTTCAATTTGTTTTGCAAACGAAGGGAAAAGACCCTGGGCAGTTCATCTACTCTATTAACTTTATCTCTGAAGTGAAATTAACGGAGTATATACATTTATTAGTTTTGCTCTCGCTGTGAAAAAGGAATGGCTGAATTTTCCACGAAACTGAGAGGTTTGTCTGAATACCGAAACATCTGCGGTAGAGACGTTTGAAAATTGTAAACATTTGCTTTGGCTAAGTTTACATCGTATTTAGGGAGTGAGTTTTCATCAAATATTCATGCTATCAACTTTTATAGGCACGAAAATTCACGGAAGATGAATTTCGTCCCGTCTGCAAAAAATGGCTACGGTTATATTCTCTATCCATCCATTTCTTGTCACTTACAATTGAAAAGGAGTCCCTCATCAGTCAACGAGTTGTGGGAGCACCATCAAGGGTGGCATTTTTGCAGTTGTAGTGCTGGCTGTTTCGAGCGGGGACCACAGAATGTGACCTGGGAATATGGATAGTTTTTATATTCCCATTGTTTTCTTGCATAGAAATTGAATCTGATCCTATGGCTTCTATTTTATTGAAAAGACATAATCAGCCCACCATGCAGAATATGGATTTTTACTAAGACGTAGTTATTTTCCTGTCGTTATCCATTTCTCCTGTTCCTGTGCTATAATGTTGGTACTACTTGCATTTATTCTGTGCAGTGTTGGGAAAGGAGCTAGTGGCAGAATCAGACAGCTAGGGATTAAGGAGGATCTAAAAATCTCTCTTCATANTGCCCAGGGAGGGGGTTGAGTCACCTTCCCTGGAGGGGTTTAAGGTGCCGGTGGACAAGGTGCTGAGGGACATGGTTTAGTGTTTGATAGGAATGGTTGGACTCGATGATCTGATGGGTCTCTTCCAACCTGGTGATTCTATGATTCTGTGATAGCTTTGGTAGGGACTACTCATCAGAGGAGATTACACTTTCTCACTGCAGTGTTTCTGCTATGTCTATATTTGGGATATCTAGTATCCTAGTTGGATTTGTCCTTTTACCAGCGAATCTGTGCACTCAGCCGTGCTGTCCTTGGAAATCTGGCATGTGAGCAGTACACGCTGCCTGATATTTGATCAGTATAATGATACCATTGCGTTCCTCAAGAATAATTCCTTTAGAAAATAGCTCTGCTTAAGATACCAACGGGAGTTTCCATCTCCCTGTCTCCTACACAGAGGGGAATGTTTCCAAAGACAAAGGGACCCATTAGACGTCTCGCGAAATAAATTTTCCTCTTCTTAGCCAGAGGTAATTTATAGCACCTTCTTGCAAGGTGTTCAGTACAATCCTGTCAAAACGTGAGTTACCTTCTGTCTGGGGACAGCCTCCCTGATTTATCGTGGATTTCATGATAAGTAATACCCGCAGTATCTTTAAAGCAAACGGAACTGTTTAGAATTTTTAAGAAAGAAAGAGTGACAGAACTCAGTCTATTAAAGGCATAGTGGAAACTTACCATGCTTAGCACTTATTTAGTAATTTAATACTTGCTAAGATTTCTTTAACAAACGTTAATATCGTTATGAATCTAATAAATATGGTAGTATTCTTTTAATATTTTGATTCTTCTAGGCATCCAAATTTGTGCAGATCTCATGCTATTTGTGTACACATTTGAATGCCTAGATTCATCTAGGCATTCAAATGTGTACACAAATAGCGTGAGAAAATTGTGAATATGGAGATTCGAGCGCCGTATCTGATAATGCTGAATTTTTGGCTAAAAATGATCCTGGCTGACTAAATGCATTTTGACATATGGCACCCCGTTTTGAAACAAACTGTTTTATTTAGGCTGACCTAAATTCTCCTTAAAAGGCCTCGTATAGAAACTAGCGACGAGCCAGACATCTGAAAATGCCTTTGTGGTACGTCATGTTGGTGCAGTTTCAGGCAGAAAAATGCACTGGGCTCTCCAGTTGTGGGCAGCGATAGTGACATATAATCGGCTGTTAGACTGATATAATCGGTGTGTTTTCCCCTGTGGTTATAACAGTGTTATATACAATACTCATTTGTATTCAAAGGTGATACTCCGAACGAAGCGTTTGACTGCGCTCTGCTTGCATTTGCAATAGGAAATAATAAACATAATTTTCAAAATCTTAGTTTAGTTGATGATGAAGTCCTCATGTGGTTTTTTTTTTTGGTGTTAGTAGATGCGACTAGACTGAGGTCAGTCCGTTTTTGGTCATGTAGCAGCAACCCAGGGAGGTGGTTGATTCACCTTCCCTGGAGGTGTTTAAGACACAGGTCGATGAGGTGTTGAGGGTTGTGGTTTAGTGTTTGATAGGGACGGTTGGACTCGATGATGCGGTGGGTCTCTTCCAACCTGGTTGTTCTGTGATTCTATGAAAGATGCAAGGATTGTCTCCCTCTGTCCTGGCCTTCATTCCTTCACAGAGGTTGTGCAGAACGCTGTCTCTCCTTCCAGGCAGGGAGGTGACAGCCCTTAATTTTTGGCGGCCACTACAAACTTCTCAGTTGACAAATACAGAACCTTTAAGGGAATTAGCAAGTTCCTTTCTTAAAAATGTGAACGCCTCTATCAGTCTTCTAAGCCCACCTGTGGAGCTCTGGTAAGCTTCGTACCTCTCTACACCAGAGGAACTTTTAGGTCTGCTTTTCTGTGCCAGCTCACTTCCATCACTAAAAAGTATTAACTTTAAAACTAACTGCTCACCAGGGCTCTACGGGATCTCTACGTGATGTAAACCACCCAGGGCCTCTCAGGATAAGGACAGTAGTTGACTATAAATTTTGAGGACTTTCATGGCAATTTTTTCTTTCCCTGCTACAATGAAAAGCTGGAAAGCTGTGGTAAAAATAAACTCTGAAGCTAAACGCTCGCCGGTGTTCCCTCTGGGAAGCCTTGACCCTGAAATAGGGCTGAATTTCAGTACGAAAGTGAATTGAACACTAAAAGGACAATTCTTAAATTTTCATTTCACTTTGTGGAGAAGAGACTGAATTAAGGTTGTTTCTAGATTTTAAAAACAAACCATTTCTTGCTACTTCTGAGGTAAATGGGTCATTTTCTCACATTTGCAGTGAAGTATTAATGCCATATTATCTCTCAAATAAACATGTATGGTGCAGTGTATCAGTGAAAAAGTATTTTGAAAAGGCATATTCTTTATTATATCACTAGAAATAAACGTAAAGTTGAGTTGGAAGGAAATTAATAACTATTTCAGCATTTGATGATTCTGTGTTCTTTATTTTTTTAAAAAATTAAGATTGCATACCATAGGGTGCACCTGTAAACAGATAGTGAAGTGTGAAATAAGATGCAGATTTGCAGGAATCAGTCTAGATAACTTCCCATAATTTAATGAGAAAGAGATGAGTAAATGCCTGGTTTAGCTCTGGTTTAATTTATCGCTTTTTATATGTCAGAACATTTAATAGCCATGAGGGAATAGTAACGTGAAACAAGCCATACAGGCAGGTTAAAAAAACTCTACTAATGAACTATGTTTTTTCTACTAATATATGGATTTAGCCTTCCCAAAAGAAAGCAGCTCGACAAAACACGTGTCTTTTCCTCCTTTCTCCGGAGTGACTTATTAATAGGTTGTTGAGTGGCAAAAGAACCTGGTGCTCATTCCCACATTAATATTTAATCAAGTGCTAACAGCACTACAGTATCTACGAGACCCAGAACTACTCACAGGAGCTGTGTCACTACAAAGCGTACTTGCCCTCTGAGTGAGATCGGCTTATTAAATTTAGAAGCATAGGCAAGATTACCACGCCGTCATCAGCGGATGTCGTTGTACTTTTAATTTGCTAATTAATTTTGCTGATATTTTAAGAGTAAAAAGTGCTATACAAGTTTAATTGTCTGCGTATGACTGCTCAGATTGCGATGTATTTCCCGCTTGGGGAGTTTCTGCTAAGACAGAACTTCTCACAAGAAGTTTTCTGAAACAACGTTTTGAAATGAAGGTTTTATAACTTGTTTTAAACTTGTGTGTCTGTCTCTAAGTTTTCGAAGAGGTACACGAAAACTTAATGACTTGTCAGTAAGGAACTTTCGTATAATTATTTCTATAAATTTGTATACACTTACACTTAATTTTACTTTCATCCCATAATTGTTAATTGAGTGTAAGCATAATTTGTTGCAAATAATGTATATACTTCATGGCAGATGCCAATAAGCAGTTCTAGTGTTTCTTTGGCACTCGTCATCATAAATAGTTGTAACGTTTTCAGAGCATTGAACTGCGTTAATTACAAGATTAGGCAAGGGCCACAATGCAAATAAGAATGTAAGAAAGTCTGGACTGCCTGACAAAACGCAGGGCTTAAAAAATATCGAGAATATTCTGAAAGTGGGTAGGGGATTGTCTCCCTCGAAGACCACTTGAGACCTCATTTTTTCTTATCGTGTGATTTATTGGTCTGGATCATCATCTCAATGTTAATTAAATGGAATTTGAGAGATGCTAGTGTAATGTATTCAGTGACTCCGTTGCATTTCACCTGTCTGCACGGTACAAATTTCAGAGGAATGAAAGAAATTATTTTATGTAAGCGTGGAATTGGCTATTCTGTTACATTATTTCCCACAGCTGCTGCAGTCGGTGCTGCTTGTGTGATTTCCTATGACAGTAACCGAAAAAAACCTGCTAATAAATTAGACCCGTAGCCTCTTGATGGCAGTGTATTTCCTTCTTGAGTTCATAGGCCTTACAGAACATTTCTGTCTCATTACAGCCAGTACAGCAGTTTATGCCCTAATAAATCAGAGGAGCTTTGCGGAGATGATCTTGACAGTAATGAATCTTTCTGTTGGCATTTCCACTTCACAGACACAAATAATGAAGCAAAACTGCCCCATCTGGCCACTCAGCAAGAGTCAAATCACAGTGGGAAGCTGTTTTCTCAAGCATGACAAAGGTCATTGTGTGCAGCAGGAGTGAGGGATGGCAGGTTGTGCTGTGAGTGACAGTGTAGAATGAAGCCATTTGTGAGTTTTTTATCATTATAATTACATTTATTAGCCGTGCTGCCAAGGTTCTCCCCGCCCTTCTCCCAAGCCGGTGTGCTCTTGCATCAAAAGCTACCTTAACTGATTTCTGCAGATTATTTGGAGAGCTGTTGGTTAGTTATTGCACAGAAATTGATTTAATCAGCCTAATCAGCCGTTGAGGTAGTATTATAAAGGTCTCCCTCAGTAATTTAAAAAAAAATCGGCAAATATTCTGCCTTGAAAGAGCTAAAATTGGCAAAAGATGCTGTATATGAGCTATAAGCAAATAGATCATAGAATCATAGAATAACCAGATTGGAAGAGACCCACCGCATCATCGAGTCCAACCATTCCCATCAAACACTAAACCATGTCCCTCAGCACTTCATCCTCCCATCCCTTAAACCCCTCCAGGGAAGGTGACTCAACCCCCTCCCTGGGCAGCCTGTTCCAGTGCCTAATCACCCTTTCTGTGAAAAACTTCTTCCTAATGTCCAGCCTAAACCTCCCCTGGTGGAGCTTGAGGCCATTCCCTCTCGTGCTGTCCCCTGTCACTCTGCTTTAGGAATGTACAGCAGACGTACAGGATAAGTCATCTCAGGTTGGCTGCTGGGTTGGTTGAACCTGCTGTCTAGCCCTTGGCAGTATGCGAGCAGGAGATCTTTCCACCTGTTCTAAAATCCTCAGTTCTTAGGTCTGACTTTGTTGTTATAGTATTCACTTGTCAATAAAGCCCAACACATCTTTGAAGATTTTTCCGTGGTTCTTTGCGGAATGCATTCCACATTCTGGTTTTCTGCAGCCCCACATTCAAACAGTACCAAAGCATCTCTATTGCAGTTGTGGGCCCCTCACCACAAGAAGGATGTTGAGGCTCTGGAGCGAGTCCAGAGAAGAGTGACAAGGCTGGTGAAGGGGCTGGAGAACNTTAGGCTAGAGATTAGGAGGAAGTTTTTTACGGAAAGGATCATTGGGCATTGGAATAGGCTGCCCAGGGAGGTGGCTGATTCGCCTTCCCTGGAGGTGTTTAAGGCACGAGTAGATGAGGTGCTGAGGGACATGGGTTAGTGTTTGATGGGAACGGTTGGACTTGATGATCTGATGGGTCTCTTCCAACCTGCTGATTCTGTGATTCCATGATTCTATTTTATAGCATTTTACTTCTATTCTTCTTCTCCCACCCCTCCTGCTTGATATGCATAGTTTGGGGTTTCTCCACTGCATCCAACAATAGAATTGAAAAGAGGTTTTCTTCTGTTCAGGAGCTTTAAATGTATTAATTGTCTTTTATTTATCTAGTTTGTACCTTCTTCCTTTTCATTAGTTTGCTAATCCTGCAAAAAGGGGATGGGAGGAAGGTGGTTCTAGCATAGAAGATCTGACTGGCTGATATTCCTAACAGCACCACCACGTGTCATCAAGTAGATGTCACCCAAATCCCCCTAAGGACTCATGCTTGTTATATTTTGGTTTTGCACACAACATATTTTAAATATCTGCAGGTGCCTACATTCTTTATTCTGCTTTAATTTTTTTTTTTTCTAATTCAGAAATGCTATCGTTTCTGTAGGCATAATTCAGCAGGAAATTAAACAGCTACCAGAGGAGGAAGCAAGTAAAATGATGTTAATTTTAATGAAGCTTTGCACTAATTCTCCCTTCACTTACAGTACAAGTGAGTACGGTAAAGGTCACGTGTACTTTTCAGGCTGTATATTTAGGGATCACTTGTCCATCTCGGGAACGCAGGTATTAATTCTACATCAACAACATAACACGACAGGGTTTTTTTTAGTTGGAAAGTCTAAAACCTGATTTTATTTTTTCCAGTTGATATTTTATGTCACACAGGGGCAATGCAATTGGCTGAGTATAAATCCGTGCAGAATACAGACACGGTAACGTGCTTGGGGAAAGTACCAAGTGTTCTGTAGTCACAGGTTAGTAGGGACTCAGTTTTATCTTCCTAACCTTTTATTTTTAACAACCAGAAAGTTCCATGTCGCCGTTATCAAATTTGCGCTCATAAATGATATATTTTACCCTTACAAAAATTACTTGTGTCTTTTATCATTTGTGATATTCCTTTACCCCTTGGACATATAGAAAAGCACCTAATGAAAACTGTATTTGATCCTAAAATAGGAATGTAGGTCTAGAATTAACAGCTTTGTTCAAGTTCTGCTCACATTAAAAAAAATCTTCTGGGCTTACTGGACTGGGTTCCCTTTTGGAGCCACCAAAATAAGGGAAAGGGACAAAAGCAATTTGGTCAATAAAGGCAAGGAGGGTAGCTACAGATCAGGAAAGGAAACGAGAAGGAGCAGTTTTGAGTCAGGGAATGGTGAGAAGGAGCAGTCAGCGAGGGTTCGACTGCAGAAAGATGGTCAGAAGAATTGACAGGAACACGTACTTTGATAGTCCCTCTGCGCATACTTACAGTCTGTGTGATCCTGTGACAAATGCAAAGTTTTGCTATGAAATACCAGAATGCTTTGAAATGCTGGGTGTTACAGGATGAGAGCACGAGAGAGGGAACAGCTTTATTTATTATCCTACTAGCACAGGACTGTTAGATGTAAGAGTCAAAATGGTCCTAGGAGACAGACAGTGTGGTGTGTTGCAGGGGAAACTAGCGATTCCCTGCTGGTCTTGACAAATCTGATGAGAGGAAATTCTAATGTTTGGTTAAGCATAAAACCTACTGGCTAGATCTTCTAGTATTCTTTTATTTTTGTCCCATCAGGAGTTCTGCTGTACTCCATTCCAGTCTCTGATAGCCATGGACTACAACTAAAGATGGAGAGAAAAGGGGGAGAGTACGAGTCTTCCTGCAACGAAGGAAGAGCAATGAAGCTGGTGAAGGGGCTGGAAAACAGGCCNGATGATCTGGTGGGTCTCTTCCAACCTGGTGATTCTATGATTCTATGATTCCTTTCTTTCTCAGTAAGCGACCAGCAGAAGCCAGGGCTGTGACATCAACTATCTTCTTTTTTGTATTAAAAGAAACAATTAGAGGTGAAACGCTTATATTCCCTCCTCTTTTTGAAAACTAAATTATCGCTCATCTGGCAATTAATAATAATCGTATGGTTAATAACCTGCAGTTTTATGCCTGACCAAAAACGATGGAGTAGTAATGGTGTTGAGGCAACAATGTGCATACGTGAGTGAGAAAGCAAAATATAATAATTAAAGCGCAGGCTGGAACAAGGAGGCTCATTATTTTTATGAATACTTTTGCTGTGGGTTTTTCTTGACTTAGTCCCTCACTCTTACCAGTAGCGTAGTCGGCAACAAAATCATAGGCCAACTCAGCAGGAGCTGAACCAGACAGGCTGGGGAAAGTCACCACCAAGAGGTCACTTTCCTTAGAAAATTATTCTCTGTGGAAATATGAGAAACAACTAAAAAAAAAAAAAAGACATCAAATCCATCACATTACCAAAAGACAAAAGAGAGACATGCTTAAGAGGACCCTGAGCGCTAGCTGATTGTTCAGTATGGAAAAATCATTACGAAATATTTTAAAGCGGAAAATTGTAAAATTTGGCTGTAAAATGTTCCCGGTGATTCCTTTTGTACTACTGCAGGCCTCTTGCTGATTATTCTTTTTGAAGAAATATTCCAGTGGGATGTTTTGACGAAGAAAAGAATTAAACTATTTAACTGAAAAATGTAACTCGTGAATTCTTGAAGAATATTATTAAGTTGAAGGAAGAAGTACGTTTCAATGAGATTGAGGAGGAGGTGGATGGCATCTATGAAAAGTAGCATCTAAGAATGGGGAGATTAGCTGTATATTTACAGTTATGAGAGGGAACGGTAAATTTCATTATAGGAGGAAATGAAACTTTAAATGAAAAGCTGTTTTTATGCAGTTGAGGTAGATTTGAATCAATCTGATAAATGGAAGTGTTAAATACGGCAAGTGCTATAATACTTTTTTTTTTACGTGTGGTAAACCTGATTTTTCTCGGCTGTTTCTATGTGGTAACGTGCCTCAGAACATATGCTGAGCATTAGAAGTAAGTGCTATGCTAAATTTACATACTAACTGGAGTGTGTACTGGTTTCATAAGTCAGATTGTTTCCCAGTTCAAAGATGACATTTCCGTTTAAATTAGTAGGATTTACACAATATGACCTTCTGAAAGAGGTTTACGGCGTACTAATCTCTGTTATGAAATGTTAGTCCTAATGTTTTAGTTGTTTCAAATATGCGGTGGTTTAAGTGGGTCTTTATTAGAGATATTTATTCCAAATTAGAAAGTGCTCGTCTAACAAAACTCTCACTGTAAGACTGTTTGGAATTGTATGCAAAGAGTTTGACAGCGCCATCGTACTTTTGTATACTCTGTTTAAAGTGTCTGTTGGCAGGAAAACCATTCCACTCATAATCAGGAGATCAGGATGTCTGTTTAGTTAGTAACCAATACCCTGTCGAAAAATGCAATTAAAACATGTATCCAGTGAACACAAGTTCTCAATGAGGCTTGAGGGCATTAGGTTGATCGTGTTGTATCATGGAGAATTTTCTTTGTTCGGAGCAGCATGTTAGCAAGAGCTGGTTTTAATATATGTCTGTGATGTCCTTTACTTTCTCCTATATTTAAGAAATCGTAAAAACCCTCAGCAGCTTCAATCGATCGTACTTCCCAGGTGGCAAGGAAATTAGCAGTAGGTAAGGCAGTAATTGCAATAAAGATCGAATGATGATTAATCTGAAATATTGACAACCTGAAACTATTCCTCCTTTTTCGCTGTTTAATTTTGCTGGTAATTACATTGTTTGCTCCACTTACACTTCCATAACTTGCTTAGGTTTGTTCAAGCTAATGCTTGTTCGCCTCTACTTTTTCTAGGATGGAACAAATATAAAGTTTCTTTCGTTTTCTTAATACACGGTCTCTGATGAAGGTGTTCGGAATCCTTGAGACGTGCATAAATTTAGCAGCCTTTTAATGCATAAATGTTGCATTAAACTACCTAGGGTAATGGGGGGGGAGAGGGGGGTTTTAGGGTTAGGGGACAGGACGAGGGGGAACGGCCTCAAGCTCCACCAGAGGAGATTTAGGCTAGAGATTAGGAGGAAGTTTTTTACGGAAAGGGTCATTGGGCAGTGGCAGAGGCTGCCCAGGGAGGCGGTTGATTCACCTTCCCTGGAGGTGTTTAAGGCACGGGTAGACGAGATGCTGAGGGACATGGTTTAGCGTTTGGTGGGAATGGTTGGACTCGATGATCCGATGGGTCTCTTCCAACCTGGTGATTCTGTGATTTTGTGATTCTGTGATATGCACTGCTTACATATCAGAGGGCTTACTACTTCATCTAATTAGAACAGCTTTAAAAAATGTTAATCTATTAATTAGTTTGAACATTAAGACGTTAATGTTCATATTTGGTTNTGCCCAATGACCCTTTCCATAAAAAACTTCCTCCTAATCTCTAGCCTAAATCTCCCCTGGTGGAGCTTGAGGCCATTCCCTCTTGTCCTGTCCCCTGTCACTTGGGAGAAGAGCCCAGCTCCCTCCTCTCCACAACCTCCTTTCAGGTAGTTGCAGAGAGCAATGAGGTCTCCTCTCAGCCTCCTCTTCTCCAGGCTAAACACCCCCAGCTCTCTCAGCCGCAAAGTGTGCTTTTGTACATCTGTTCTCTTGCATGTGTTTTCCACGACCAACAACATTTTTATTCCAGATTTCTTTTTCTAAATGAGTTTAGTTTGCTTTTTTTTTTTTAATAGGGCTTCATGATCATCATGAGTGATGTGTGCTAAAGCAAAAAAATTAAATTGAGCAATAAATAACGCAGTATGTACATTAAAAAGAACATGCTAGGGTATGAACTTCATTAGCCTTTCTTTTTCTGTGACTTTTAAATGGGTGATGTTTCTCTTGGGACAGAAGCGCAAATATTCAGCAACGGAGCTAAAGGCAGGTCTCGAGAACGTAACCGATGTACAAGTTCTGTCATTTCTTCTCTCATGTCAGAATACATTGGAAACATTATTGGATTACTTCATATTAAATGAAGGTGAAGACTTGCCATCTCCTCTCTCGTTAGCTCAGGTGAACATTCGTGAAGTCATAGCGCTTTGTAGGGAGCGTTCCACTGGCGCTTCTCTTTTTAAGTGGTGCCCTCTCATAGTATAAACGTTTGAGGAAAGTTTAAAACGCAAAAAGTCTTGCGCTTTAGTCAGTTTTGGCTTCAATTTCTTTTGGATTATGTCCTGTGTGAGAACAAGCTGTTTATTCAACACTGGGACTAGCAGCTGTCCTAAAACAAAATAGAGTAAGAACCAGTGCTAGTGGCTTCAAATGTAGTACACTGGCTATGAAATAATACAGGTGAATATAGCAACACAGTTTTATTAGATCTATTCACTTAAGAGCTTATGAAGAATTGTTTAATAGGGAAGTTCTCAGTCTCTTTCTATTTTCCTCAATTTTTGGAACTGAGGATGCATACAGAAGTGGTAACAGACTCGTAGATGTCAGCGTGCTAAAGTGCCACTGTGCAGTGTGAGGATCTTGAATATGACTGTTGAGCACGTTTCTTTGAGAGCACTGCTCCGCAGCACGTGTCAGGATGTCTAGGAAATCAGATGACAGGTTGCTGGTCCTCAGCGGGTAGTTTTATCTTACGTTTTGAACTAATTTCTGTTGGGCTTGGCAGGTGCTTTGCTTTTGAACATAAAGCACAGATTAACATTAAAGCATGTTCCCAATGTGCAAGGAAGAGTTCTGAAAGAAAGCGAATAACAGCACTTTTGTCTATTTTTCATTGACTACACAAAGCTTCGCTCCAAGACGTAGAAGAACGCTCTGTGATATCACCGTAATATAATGGCGACGTCAACAGCTTCTTGTATCTTAATTCTTTACGTTTCGATCAAATTTTTAACATGATGCAGGCATCACAATTTCCATTTAGATATTGGAAGCCAAAAGTGCATCACGTGTTATGCAGTGCTGACTTACCCCTATTAATTTTTCTTAATTAANAGAGAAAAATCCTGTACGTCATCACATGCTGTTTTAATAATCTGCATGTGTTTGAATATTCAGTGTTTCTTTGAGTGGTGGTCTGGCTTGGGATTTATCGCAATCTACTGTGTAGGAAGCTAGGTACTAAAATTAATAGTAAATATGCACGTGCCATTAAGACTTGCTGGAAATGGACTGGAATGGGTGTACAAAATTGGAAAGAGAAGTGTTGAAATTGTGAGAGATGAGAGCAGAACCCAAAATAGGGAATAAGGGAAGAGGATTGAACCTCGTAGTCGTTGCTTTGACGATGAGAGATCCAGGAAGGAATTCCACTCAAGCTGTCACATCTGTGCGGTGTTAACAAAAGAAAAAAGCAAGAAGTTTAGAGGAAGATGTATTAAGAAAACTACTTTTATTTTTTTACTTAGATGTGTGTTTTTCTGAAAATCAGTGCGCTCCATCCCCCTGGGTTAGGGTCTGCGAGCTGCCATTGTACTGAGTCCAGGGGTGCAGAAGAGATGCTTGAAAATAACGTTTTTTGTCGCTTTCCGAGTGCGACAAAGTATTATCAGAAAAAAATAGGAGGAAAGCATATAGTTTTGAGAGTTTGGTGAGAGACTTGTGATAGGCTACAACTCCTTTTCATATCCTTCTTAACAAGCATGAGGTTTTGTAATGATATCAGTGCCAGTGGCTTAAAATAGCTCCGTTCTGTCTATTCTCCATTTTACCATGCCAGACTTCATTTAGTCCCGATAGAAAAGCAAACCATCAGTGTCTGTTTGATTTTTTCTTTTTTTTTAATCTTTAAACTAGAGTATTATTTAAAGAAAACAGCATTAAGTGGCCATTGCTACATTATTATTTATAGAAACATGTTAGAATCACATATTTTCATGGGTTTTTAACTGCTATTTTTCTTTTTAGAAGCAAAATTGAGCTTAAGTGAATAGGGGGAAAACGTTTTCCTCTGTTGGCCAATCTTACTTCTTCATTCATGAAATAAACACTTCTGTAATACTATAGATTTAATAGCATAATATTCCATGCAATGAATCAGAATTCTGTGACCTATAGTATTACATTTACTTTGACATTGTCACGTTTCATTGCTTAATTTCTATAGAAACAGTTCTATCCGTACTGTATTGCTATAACTTTCATCTACCGTCTACTGAAAATAAGAATTTATCAGTATGTTCGTTCTAGCCTTACTTAGGTATAAACTAAATAAACAATAAGGTACCAGAAACTCCGCAAATGCAGCACCAGAGGGAGTATCTGAATTTTTTTCCCATAGCTTCTAACATTACTAATTCATGAAGGGAGGACTTGAATTTTGACAAACCGGAGTTTGAGGGGGTTGGGGTGGATTTAAGGATGAGACACAGCTCGGCTTGTTTTTTGAAGATACTGAAGGGAATGGCTATATTACAAAGAAAATAGAGTGCTGAAGAATGTATCTGTTTCTATAATTTTTCTACTCGTTTTGTTGATGCGTTTGCTGGTAAAACGTTGGTTAGGAATCCCCAACCCCTCTAGTAATACATTGAGGATCCCACTTAGAGGAACTTTATGTTCAGTGTGATGATGTTCCCCGCTCTCCTTGTAGATTTTGAACGTGCACAAACAAAATTTTCATTACCTTTAGTAAATGCATGATTTAAAAATATATTCTATCTCATCATGAGAAATGTGAAAAAGAAGACACGTTAGTTACACAAAGCTCTTGTTATTCGGAATGAAAAGGAGGGGAAAAGATGAAGTAAGAGACAGAAAATGTTTATTGTACAGAAATACCAAGGAAAACCCAGAGGCGTCTCTCTGCACCAGTGCAGATGTAGAGTTGCAATAATAAAGTCAATAATTCACCTTTTTTATTTAGAAATACTACTTGAAATGAGCAGGCTGTAGTGAATACGTGGGTGGTCAGGGGAGGTGACAGATCATAGCTTGTCAAAATTCTTCGTCCATCCTTTCTGAGTAGGAACTGTATAGACAGCACCAAGTCACACAAGAATTTTAACTGGAATACCTTTTCTAGTAAATCAGGCTGCACGTCAATAATATCGTATAATTCACAAGACCAAATGGTGTATTTTACTCTTGTACTTCATAAATATATATATTAAATTGAATAGATTCAAACTATGCTTTGTTTATTGGATGCAAACCTTTTCTTGTTCTCTCCGGAGTAGCAGAAAAACATGAGGTTGTTTCTCTGATGCCTTTGAGTAGTTCCTAAATGAAAATATTTTTTTAGGTCTTGCAGAAACTTTCTGTTTATTGTCTCATACAGCAAGAGGGCACAAGAATATCGGTATCAGTAGCCTGGTTTGAATTTTCAGGTTGGAGCTCTTTCTGTATTAGCCTAAATGTGTTTAGATTCGTAAGGGAACCTCTCAAAGTTGTAGGGACAGGCTCCTGGTTGCTTCTGGATGCATTCTAAAACTTTTCTTTAGAACAGTTGGAACATTGCTCACTGTCAAAGAATTTTTCAATTCTTATTTGTTCTTCCTTAGTTCATAACATTATGAATATATTCAGGACCAACACATGTTTTCTTTGGCTCACCATCTTTTTTTGTCATGTTTCTCTGATTTTGTCTGTTTGATATATATACGTTCATTAAAAAGAAAAATCTTGTAAGAGGCGTATCAATGGCAACAGTCGAATGCTTCAAATTTTAATAGGGATGTCAAAATTAAAACTAAAATGAAATTCTTTGGTTCTGAATGTCACATAAAAAATGTCTTTTTTTAAAAGATCCACTGGAATGGATAAATTAAAATTATATTCTTGAGCACAATTGAAGTTTTGTGCATATTATACGTTTTTATTAGAAACATTTTTCACTCTAGGCTTTTATGATAAACTTCATAAAATACATAGTCTACATGTTCTAAAACATCTTCCAAATGTTTTTACCGCTTTTGGAATTTTCATAGTAGTAATAATGGATAACAGTTCACTTATGGAGAATGCTTTGTATCCAGAGTCCTCAGAATACTTTATTATTCCTGGTTTATGAGTAGTGAAAATGCACTGCACAGAGGAAGGATGATTTAGTCAAAATTCATGCACTGGTGATGTAGCCAGGATCATGTTAATTTGTAACGACTATACAACAATAATACAGGTAAGTATACAACGTGACTACAGTTGTAGTTATAGAACAAAGAAAAGTCCAGGAGTCTGTATAGCTGTTTAAGTAAACACATGACTTCTAAGTATGTTCTTGCAACTCTCTGTACTTACATGGTTTCAGGCTTAGTTTGCTGAACCCTGCAGCTTAGTGGAAACCCCATTAACTCTGGCCATCTCTCTCAAGTACTAAGTGATTAGGCATAGATATATATACATATATATATATATGTAGGCACAATGTTGTTCCTGAGATGGCTACAATAAAAATAAAGCACAGAGAGCATAATCGTGAGGCACACCATTCCCTCCTGATAGCTGTGGCNTTAAGGCATGGGTGGACGAGGTCCTGAGGGACATGGTTTAGTGTTTGATGGGAATGGTTGGACTTGATGATCCGATGGGTCTCTTCCAACCTGGTGATTCTATGATTCTGTTATTCAATCCAGCTTAACTCAGAGCTGTTCTACATGAGCAAACTACTCATCAAACCCCTCAGAGAATGCAGCACTGTGAGTTGCAGCTAAAAGGCAGGGCCTTATCAATTGCTTCCATTCGTGATGTGGCATTTTTGATGTTTAGGAGACAATTATGTGGCCCTTTGTGAGGATGCGAGCAAGAGCAACCCTGTGGACGGACAGAGGGAGGCAAGTTCAAAACCTCTTTTCCCTGGGAGAGCTGTGTGTGTTGCAGCAGGTGTTGAAGCACTGAGCTAAATGGAGTGGTACAAATCCCTTGTGGATCTGGGGTTGACACACACACACAGCTGGTCTGCATTCAGGTTTCTACCTGTGTCTTTGCTGTTATTGTGCATTGGCCTTGTTAGATTTTAAAATACTCATGCATTGCTGTTCATGTGCGACTCCCTCTAGTCTACCTGAAGCATAAATATACTCTGGGAAAGTTTTATGTGCTTCCTCGATTGTTAGGTTGACTTTTTACTTTCTAAGTTCGCTATAGCAAGTAGGTGCAGATGGGTAGGTGAATTTTCTGCTTACTTCTGTTAAAAACACACCAGGTACCTACAGCTATAAATATGATGGAGCCCAAAGGGTTTCTGTCGGTTTTCAATATTTTGAATTTTACGTAAAGCTTGATTTATTTTTATTACATTTTTAAGTTTTGAGGGTTCATGTATTCTACTTATTTATAGCAATAACGTGGGATCCCAGAGCAGGGATATATCTTGCTACATTTTGCATGCGGCGTGGCACTGATTGAAGCAGAGCCCTGGTTCTCTCCGCCACAGTCTGTTGTCTCAAACTGATTTACGGTCCATTCCTATGCGTCACCTCAGTCCCATCTGAGTTGATGTCAGCGAACAGTGGAAACTCTAACAAGCAAGAGTTGAGAGGAGACTGTCATGCATTTGATGATCAATGAAGGAATATCTTTTAATGCTTTCCAGTCAGCACACGGTGTTCCCTGAGCAGCCTCGAGTACACCAACTGTCAAGATATTGATTGTATAGTTTCCACTAGCTACTCTAAGTGGTGGGATATTAAACCATATAATTTCCAGCTTCTGTTTTTCTGTCATCGTTTAGAAAATGGCATTTAGTCCAGATTGGGATTTTATGGTCTGCTGCCCCTTTGGACAGTTTATTTGTCTTTTTGGTGGAGAAAAACCTTTGAAAATACCTTTAATCTAGAAAGGCATTAATAGGTAATGGAGCACTCCAAATTTTTGCTGCACAAAAGTCAGTGGCCTTAAGCTGTGCCTGAAAAAACTTCCAGATGGACAGATAGGAAGACTAGTTGGTGAATTTGAGCTGTAGAGTGTATTTGTAAGCAGTGGAAAAATTCTAGGAGATCAAATGAAGTATTTGCCTGTATCTGTGCAAGACCTCAGGGCCCGAGTTTATGAATCGAAGTATAAAGACCTTGTCTTACTGTTTCCAAAGCAAGCAGTGCTGTTGGTTATTTGTAATAGTTATTTGACACATGCCAACCAGAAAACGAGTTTCTTCTTCTCAGAAAGTTCCCCGAATTTGTGTTTTATTAATCTGTGTTTCCTGCAAAAGATTCTGTGGAGATTTATCTATCTAGTTTCCACAAACATTATTCAGGAGCCGGGAACCACAACCTGTAGATTTTTAGAGAGAATTCTCATTACAGTTCCCGTGTGACGCATGATTACTGTGATCTGCCTTGTAAAGTTGAGTAAAAGTTACCAGGAGAATTTGTTTAGAGGAACTTTTCTCATGAAAAAAGCTACTGTTCACTTGTATGTGTGCTGGGCCCTGACCTGACCCCGATGTCGTCTATTGTAGCTTAGATTTTTCCATAGGAATCTCTGTCTGGAAACACCTTATGTGAAATCTGCTCCATGTTTAAAACCCGGTATGTGAGATCATCTCAATTCTGTTCCTGCCTTGCTTTAAGGCCGACACGGTCTGCTTGGACTCCTAGAGCTTTTGCATATCTTGGGTTTTTGAAATCGAGGGATGAATAAACCCATCAAATTTCCACATTTTTTTGCAGTTTTGTCTGCATGACTTCCCTTTATTTAACTGGTTTGTACCCTACTCGAATGGGAAATATCTGTAGGGTCTGTCCTGTTATAAATAAAATCATATACGCAGTCTGTTTTAGCATAGCTGTAGTTTGGCATACAAGTTTTAGCATAAGATGGAAACGCATGAATAGTTGGCTGTAAAGTTTAGGTCAGTCAGCCATTTGAATCTGGGGGCTCTACAGCTAGTAAAGACAAAAATGACCAAAAAAAAAAAAAAAAAAGACCCAAACCCCACAAAAATAAACCTGACACTGAATGGATAAACCCGAACAAAATCTCTTTGATTAGAGGATTTGGGATGACTGCCAGGCTGGACTTCGAGATGTTTATAATCGGTTATGTGTTGATTGAGGAGAGGAGCATGAAAGGTACAGTTTTAGCACCCCCAACCTTTGCCAAAGTATGCAAGAAAGCAGGGACTGCTGTTTGGACAGGGGGAAGATCAATTAAATATTTTTTGGACAGGACGCTTTAAAATGCAGTTTTGTAAGTTAAGACGTAACCTAAACATTTTAATCAGAAGAAATTCTGAAGTTTGATCCACCCAGTGAGCTTCTTGCTGGGGAAGCTACATTGAAATAGACTCTCCCAGGTCTTCAGCATTTCTTTTCTTTTCAACCATGTAGCTTCTGAATCGATTGAGCATTTAGAATGAATTCTTCTCCCTTGCTAATTAATTATAGACTGTAAGGAGATGTGGAGATGTAGCTTTTCTTTAGGCTTTAGATCAAACACAGTTTAATGTGTTTGATTTATTGAAACACATTTTTGAATCCTTTTAATATAATAAACAAAATTTGGAAAAAGATCATGATTGAACTGTAATCTTAACCAGAAATACAATTTGGCTCTGGAGTTAGTAAGTTAACCATATTGTTAAGTTAAAGTTTTGACTGTGCAGTATTTTTTCACATGGAAATAATGCGTATTTCACTAGGTGGGAGAAGCTGGTTGCCTGGAAATAGTGGTGATGCTTCTAATACAGAAGATATAAAGTAAAATTTGACACGAAAACGCACACTTGAAAAATTATCGCTTGTTTTGCTTTACACTGTCAGCATCGTTCAAGTTTTGATAATCTTACTTTGGGTTATCGATTACATCTAAAATATTTTTTGAGAACTGTGATTTTGACTCTAAATTTTATTCCTAAGAAAACCTTATGATATTTGACCAGTTTTCCAGTGTGAGAAGCGTACTTAGAACCTGATCTTTGTGAAGTGCTATANCAATCAGGTGGTAAACTCAATTCTGATAGAATCATAGAATCACCAGGTTGGAAGAGACTCACTGGATCATCGAGTCCAACCATTCCTATCAAACACTAAACCATGTCCCTCAGCACCTCGTCCACCCGTCCCTTAAACACCTCCAGGGAAGGTGAATCAACCACCTCCCTGGGCAGCCTCTGCCACTGCCCAATGACCCCAATGGATACTTTAGAGTATCTCTATTAAATTCAGTGTAAATGGAATTTACCAGATAAATTATTGGTACCGTAACAAATTTCATCATGAAAGCAACATGAATCTATGATAGTGTACTCATAATAACTGATGATACAATACAGAAGAACTTGAATTTTTGTATAGCAAATTTATACATGATTCTACTGGTCAGTATTGAGTTCTGTAACAGTATCTAGACTTAAGCTGTTACGCCAAAATTCAAGCTCTGAAGTGTTTTTGTCCTTGGGTTTTGTCATTTGCTTAAATCCTTTCAAGTGACGTTGCGTTCTTTAATTGTTCCGTGAAGAATTTTGGCATCTTGGCTTTAAAATAACACTCGGTTTAAAATCTTATTACTTTGGTTTTATTTAGCGTGCGTGAAAGTGGAACAATGATAGCACAGAGTAAACAAGTAATAACATCAACTGCTTCTTGTCATGCATCTCTCTCTTGTAATGTCAAACTAGTGTATCCCCTTTTTGATACTAAAATGCTGCTCTGCTGGTCATGCACGTTCCTGGTAGAAATAAACAAATTTCATGTTATTTTTTTCTGTGGTGTTAGTAATGACGTGTATACGTGCAAACAGATTTCAGATCTTTGAATCACAGGTCACTGTGTTATTGTCTGGTTGGCAGCCACGGTTTCCTGAGTGATATAAAAGTTTAACCAGTACCTCCAGAGGCAAAATATTAATTAATTCACCTATCCAATTATTGGCCCTGCTATACATTTATTATTACTGGGGGTTTTTTTAATTCTGTAGGTAATAATAAAACGCCTTGGGCTTCCTTGCATAAAAATCTGAAACAATATTAAGTTACCAGCAGAGCAACAAAATCTTTTCTTGTCTATGTGTGTTTGTTGAGGGACTTGCTCTGCTCCAAATCTCTGTAAAAAGATGGCACTGTGCTATGTTTTTATGAAGGTCACTGATTCTGGACAATTTCAGGCAGATGGTGGAACTTATTCCCAAATGGAGAGCTTCTAATGGGAAATGCTCTGCTGCCTTTCTCCCTTAAATTAAGGACAAGGCAACAGTTTTACAAGTTAAGTAATCCAAATGGACATTGTTCGTGTTATTTGGGGTTGATAGATTCAACCTTCATCTTGAGGTGAATGCAGAAATTATATTCTGTATTGTCTTGTGTTTCTGAATTGACTCAAGATAACATTTCTGTGTAAAATAGGTTGTCATAACCTGATAGTGAAACAAGATCGATCGTAGAAAGGATGACATCTGAAATAAATGATTGCAATTCACTGGCTAGTTGCCCACGTAGAAAGCTTTCCTGGGCTCAGCTGCTGGTTCCAGAGCAGCTGCGGAGGATCTGGTGCAGCTCCTGTGTTAATAACATGCATAACAAATGACAGGAATTATTGCTGCATGAAAAGGGAAGATATCCCTTTTGGTGTATAAGCTAACTTCTTGCTTCCCGATACTGGCATCGCTTGAGTTTTCTGATTCAGCATCAGCCAGCAAACTGTCAGCTTTATCCTAATCTCCCTCTGACAGTGGCCCAGATAATCAATAGGACTAGCTGGGTGAGGGGAGACTGAGATAGCTGAGGCTCATGGAGAATAAATAAAAGAAACAGGACGTGTTAATGGTTGGACTCGATGATCCGATGGGTCTCTTCCAACCTGGTGATTCTATGATTCTATGATTCACATGCAGCTCCCCACATTTGAAGTACTAACGTTTTCTGGATATTCAGAGACCTCCTGCACATCTCCTTGTCTAAGGAGTACATTGAATTGTGTGTGTTATCTACTCCTGGTGATGCTTTAAGATAAAAGCTGGTGCGATTTATCATTTTGCTTTCAGAGAAAGTTTACTTAAGGAACTATGAACATACCTCAGCTTAAAAATGAAAATGTCTAGCAGTGAATAAAAGATACTCCAGATATCATTATCAAAACATGGACTTCAGAGGTAGGAACAGGCACACAATAAGAGGAGGCATTTGGGAATTAAAGCTCATAAACAGCTTTCCAGGAAAAGGTGGTTATGGGATATGCTTGCAGGTTGTTGTGTAGATTGTACTTGCAGTACATGTTGCTCAAGCAGGAAGGATGGTTCATGTTCATGCATCTGTAGGACCTTTGGTTTGATCTGAGAATGAAAGCTGAAGTGTCAGATTTGACAGCTATAAACTGAGAGATGATAGAGTCTGCATGCTCTTTGTTTCAAATATTATTTGATAGTTGTATTTGTTATTCTGTGGGATTTCTGAACTAGAGCTAGCCATATATATACTATGATTCAGAAAAACACTGTATCTGCATCTCGTTTATTGAATTTAAGCATGGTGGAAATCTTGCATGTAGTTTAAATAAATTCAAGTTTTATTAAAGGAGATAATCTTCAAGTGAAACTTTTTTTTTTTTCCTTTAAGTAAATATTTTCTAGAAAAATCTGAGAAACCCAATTCTAATTTCAGTGACTCTAATAGTAATGTAGTTGTGTGCTTCATTTCAACCCTATGGATGATGTCACAGTAAATGTTATGAAGGGAAAAGCTAAATAATAGAATTTTTTTTTCTGTCCAGGGCCTCCTCTCCCTTCCTGTTTTCTTCCTTCCAGTTGACATATGTGGGATTACACAACAATATCTCATACTGTGTAGCACAAAGAACACCACGTATTACCCTCTGTGCATAGCAATATCGAGAAGTGTCTATTTAATAAGAATGTGAATGCGTATTTCTAAACTCCACATGTAGCTGTTCTTATCTTTGTATCTTCAAAAAAAGATTAACCATATAAGAATGTCAGATTTGTACTCTGAATTCCAAGTGGCCGCTCATGGATTTATTCAGGGATAGATGTCGTGTTTCCATCCACACATATCTTTATTTCATAGAATCATAGAATAACTAGGTTGGATCATCAAGTCCAACCATTCCTATCCAACACTAAACCACGTCCCTCAGCGCCTTGTGCACCCATGCCTTAAACACCTCCAGGGAAGGTGACTCAACCCCCTCCCTGGGCAGCCTGTTCCAGTGCCCAATGACCCTTTCTGGGAACATTTTTTTCCTAATGTCCAGCCTAAATCTCCCCTGGTGGAGCTTGAGGCCATTCCCTCTTGTCCTGTCCCCTGTCACTTGGGAGAACAGCCCAGCTCCCTCCTCTCCATAACCTCTTTCAGGTAGTTGCAGAGAGCAATGAGGTCTCCCCTCAGCCTCCTCTTCTCCAGGCTAAACACCCCCAGCTCTCTCAGCCGTTCCTCATAAGGCCTGTTCTCCAGCCCCTTCACCAGCTTCGTTGCTCTTCTCTGGACTCACTCAGTGGACTTGCGTCTTATCAGTGTTTACATCCAGCAGTCCTTAAATGCTCTACATGCTGGTGCGAGGTGGCAGTACAGACACTCAATGCTTTTTCCGTGGAGGGGAAGGCAGTGGCTAACCCAGAGGATTCATGGAGTTGGACACAATAGGGCAGAGATGATGGACAGATAGGCAATTTCAGTGGAGCTACATTTGTTTTCTTGCTCTCTGGCATCAGCCAGGATTCCTGGAGTTTCATTGCCCCCAGCTGGCCGTTCCTTTCCCTCTGGTACCCACCTGTATTTTTTTTGCCTTCCTTGGTCAGAGAGAAGGATCAGTGGTGGGGTCTGTACCCTCCCTCCGTGCCAGCTGTCCCTGTTGCAGGGCCCATGGGGCGGCTGGGCCCTCAGGCTCAGCTCAGCTGGGTAGGGATTTAATTCCATGTGTCAAATGTTGTCTGACTTAATTAACCTAGTTCTACCTTTGATTGAATAANGTCTTATCAGTGTTTACATCCAGCAGTCCTTAAATGCTCTACATGCTGGTGCGAGGTGGCAGTACAGACACTCAATGCTTTTTCCGTGGAGGGGAAGGCAGTGGCTAACCCAGAGGATTCATGGAGTTGGACACAATAGGGCAGAGATGATGGACAGATAGGCAATTTCAGTGGAGCTACATTTGTTTTCTTGCTCTCTGGCATCAGCCAGGATTCCTGGAGTTTCATTGCCCCCAGCTGGCCGTTCCTTTCCCTCTGGTACCCACCTGTATTTTTTTTGCCTTCCTTGGTCAGAGAGAAGGATCAGTGGTGGGGTCTGTACCCTCCCTCCGTGCCAGCTGTCCCTGTTGCAGGGCCCATGGGGCGGCTGGGCCCTCAGGCTCAGCTCAGCTGGGTAGGGATTTAATTCCATGTGTCAAATGTTGTCTGACTTAATTAACCTAGTTCTACCTTTGATTGAATAACCCATTTTTCTTTTTTTTTTTTTGGCTGTCTCATTAAAAGGTTGAATAAAATCTCCGTCCTAATTTGTTGCATATTAGATTTTCCTTTCCTGAAGCATTCTCTTTACAGGGAGGACTTACACATACACGTAGTCTTTTCTTTCTTCTGTGTTTTTGTGCTTTCTGTTGTTTTCTTGCTCTCATTTTATATACATCCATGTATTTCCTTTTTGCTTGATTGTAAGATATAACGCTAGGATTTTATTTTGACTTCCTAATGTTTATTATTATTACATTCCTTTTGTGTCTCAATTGGGCACTTTTTCCCTGTATGCCTGAGGTTGCATTAAGGATGTTTATTCTGTTTCATGACACTAAGAACTCTCAAAGTCTGCTTTTCAGTGCAATTTGCTAGTTTATTAAACTGCCTTTTTTTTCCTCAAAATTCTTATTTCTCTGCTGAGAAAACTCTGCCCTTAATTTCTTCTGACAGTCTTTCACGCTTGTTTCTCTTGTCTCCTATTTGACACTGAAGGCATTTACGTTGTATTCTTGTCTTTACTTCCCTACTCCAGTAGCGTCTTTTTTTGTGTGTTTGATTTCTGTAGTTTTTAATCTCGTTTTTTTATTTCTAAAATATCCTTCTTATACTTGTATATGGCTGCATTGATCCTAAACACTTTATTTGTTCTTAATCAAGTTATTTTACCCTAGGGACAAATTTGTGGTCTACAGAGAGGCGCTTGTGATTTCTCTGGAGACAATAGAATTGTAGGTGTTTTAGAATCATAGAATCACCAGGTTGGAAGAGACCCATCAGATCATCAAGTCCAACCATTCCTATCCTAAATCTCCCCTAAATCTCTCCAGTTTGTTCTGGCTTATCTGTAATGATCACTTGAAATTGACTTAAGTAATGAGATTGTGCAAAATGTGATGTTCCTGGGTTTTCATTACACATATCAAAAGCTTATTTCAAATTCAGTAGCGTTTGCTCCATTATTAACTGCTGCGTTGCATAGCCCTGTCATGTAGGAGTTATATAGGCATACATGGCAATTCACAGTTTCCTGAGAATTGTAGTATTTTACTTCTTTTCTGCACTCTGGTGAAGAAAGTGCTGTTTCCTCACACATGTTGCCATACAGCGAAGTTATTGTGTGAGAGTGCCAAATCTCCTCTGCATCTGATCTCCCTTTGAAACACAGACCTGAATTCAAGCTGTCTTTTGGTCTAGCTGGGTTACAAAATCCCCCCCCCCAGGATAAATTTATTACTACTCGTGTGTAGTGGGTATTGTTACATGCTAAAGGGACAGTGGCTTTCTGAAGGTGTTTTCTCTGTACAGACCTTTATCTCTCTACTTGTGAGTAAATTGTTTTTCATTTGTGTTTGGGCCCTGAAGGCAGCATCAAGCAACCGTTACCAAAGATTTAAGAATTTTTTAGATGCTTAGAACAATTCCATGTGTTAAAAATGCTCTAGAGTTCTGAATTGCTGATCTGATTTTTAGATCTTGTGATTGGCATAGTGATGAAGGCGGTAAAGAGCCAGAAAACTCTTTGAATAGATTCAATTATTTGCTGAAAAAGATTGACATTAGGCAAAATGCGTACATTGATGTTGTGTGTCAGGAAGGTTTTTAAGAAATTGGTAGCTCAGTGTCAAAACTCTTTCATCAAAATAAATTACTTTTATCTCTTAGCTTTGGCGTTCTCCGTTTGTCACCACTAACTTAACTTTCCTGTATTTCTTAATGTCAAATGTAAGCACGCTGATGCTCAGTGTCCTGATTTTGTTTCTTGCTTCTCATTCTTCCAATGTCTCTCTAAAAGGAGGAGGAAGCCCTTTGTTTAGGCTACATGTTTTAAGAGCGAAGAGTGTTTATAGAGCATTCATCTGTTTTTTTCTTGTTCGTGATACATACGGTGACATCACTGCATACTTTTATATGGTTTGGACAATGCAAAACCAGCAGTGAAAACGGAGAGCAAACAGAGAGCATGTTTTTATAATTAACTGCAGAACTTAGAGGCTGGCTTGTGAGTCACGTTAAGAAAAGAAAAAAAAACGCTCACTGTAATTCTGAACTCAAAGAAGGGACCTCTTAAGCTGCCTTCCATATTCAGCATCCAAAAATGTTCTTCTCATTCTTCATTCTTTCTAGTACCAGGTTTAAAATAGTCAGAATAGTTCTTTCCAAACACCTCAGCTGCTGTTGTTCCAACAGATCATAGAATCATAGAATCACCAGGCTGGAAGAGACCCATCGGATCGTCGAGTCCAACCATTCCTATCAAACACTAAACCATGTCCCTCAGCACCTCGTCTACTCGTGCCTTAAACACCTCTAGGGAAGGTGAATCAACCCCCTCCCTGGGCAGCCTGTTCCAGTGCCCAATGACCCTTTGTGTGAAAAACTTCCTCCTAATCTCTAGCCTAAATCTCCCCTGGCGGAGCTTGAGGCCATTCCCTCTTGTCCTGTCCCTTGTCACTTGGGAGAAGAGTATCTTGGGAGATACTCTTCATCTTGGGAGAAGATGTTGGAACTTGAGTGAATTCAAGCTGACAGGTAAAAAAACCTCAATGTTTTCTCAACAGTATTAATAGGTGAATACGAAGACATCTATATCTAGCTCAGTAACCATGGCAGTGGAGTCAACCACAGGTGAAATTATTAAATGACGTGTTCAGGATGCAGTCAGAAAAGAATTAGCAATTATGATGAGGCAAACTGGTTTTGTATATTTAATGTTTAATTAATTAGGATAACCGTTATTTTACAATGTATGTAGGCACATGTGAAATGTCTTACTCTTGGATGACATTCTAATATACAGTGCGTATAATAGTAGCTGGGATAGCTAATGAGAAGTAAAATAAAATTTCTTGAGGGCATGCAGGCTTCCTACTTAAGGAGAGACCTTTCCAACGGTCTTGAGCCCAGCAGTGAACACAGCCTAGAGAAAGCTTTTTCCCATTTTTCTTTTTCGCAGGTAGAGCTATGTAACAACCTTATCTGACTTGCATTCATGTCAAGCCATTTCTCTCAGCCACGTGCAGCAAGTGTTTGATGTTTGCTTTTATATCAGTGATTTGTTGCTGTTGATGCTCGGTGGGTTTGTTTTTCTAAAATCTAGATCTTTTTCTGGTACTCTGCTAACATTTTCCTCCTATTCTGTCAGTGTTTTAGGCTGTTTCCTCCTAATAATCCTACAACTACCTGAAAGGAGGTTGTGGAGAGGAGGGAGCTGGGTTCTTCTCCCAAGTGACAGGGGACAGGACAAGAGGGAATGACCTCAAGCTCTGCCAGGGGAGATTTAGGCTAGAGATTACGAGGAAGTTTTTCACAGAATGGGTCATTGGGCAGTGGAACAGGCTGCCCAGGGACNAAGTGCTCTCTTTAGTCAGTCATCCAAATCCTGAATAAAATTCTTAAATTGCAGTCAATTCAGGCCAGATCATTCTCCGATCCACCCAGTTCTCTTCCTAATAGGACAATAATAAGTATTCTTGGAGAACACAGCTGTCTGAAAAGTGTGTTTTACTGCACGTTCATTTCAGGAGGTGAGTAGTCCTTAGGGGTAGACAACATCGCTGTACACATAACACGCTGTAGCTTATTTTTCTGTCAGTCTCAACTGGAAGCTCTCATGGATAATATGCTGCCTGTGAGCCCTATATTGGTGTGGATGACCACATTGCTCCTAAAAATACTCAGAATTTAGCCGAGATGTCTTTCTCCCATTCCCCTGTACTCTGATGTGGTACAGAAGATATTTTTCATAAAAGGAAATCAAATTGGTTTGACAGAATGGCTCTGAGATTGAAGTTGGACCTTTCTTTCCACTTTATATGTTGTATGTATTGGTTGGGAATTGATGCTTTTATCATTTTTACGAGTGTCTTTCAGGGTAGGAAAGATAATCTAGGAAGTAATACTACAGGGTTGGGTTTTTTTCTTGATTTTCTTTGTTTTGGGATAAAATATAAAATGGAAAAATATATTTCCCTTTTCTTGTCCTTGGTACTTCCTTTGCTGCCCACAGACCTTCAAAACTATTCAGTAATGATTTAAGATTAATTTGATTAGTTCCTTGGATACTCTATGGGAAATTTTACCAGGCTTCATTGATTTAAACACATTTAAGTATTCTTTTCCAAATATGACCTCAGCCCCTAATCCCATAGTTAAAAATACTCGTGTCACAGCGACTGCGTAAGTTAAACTTTCTGGTAAAGGCTAAAATAAATAAACCATTGACTAGTTGAATTTTCTCTGTATTATGGCTTGGAGTGAATAAAGCAAAAGTTTTCAGTTGTGAGAACTTTAAAAGGGACTTCGGTGCTAGATGTCAGGTGTCCTTTCGCCAAGTATTCCTGATTAGTAAAGAGAAACATTGTATCGGCCCCTATTATTTCAATGGCTCCGTAATTCTGATGACGTGGTAATTTTCAAGTCAGTTGGATTGCAATCGTGTTTTATAAAACATTTTAAAAATGCAGTCTGTGAATCACTGCCTCATGCATTCATGTAGAAGGCGGTTAACTCTTACGGAACACAGTTCCTATAGTATTTAGCATTTTTAAGATCATATCTGGTATCAATTTCACGTGGAAATGATTTGGCAGCCTGCGTAGTTTAAATAATGGAATAGCCTCCTTTTGGTCTGCCTCTGCAAATCCGCGTGAATCCTCTGCCGGTATAATTTTCAGAACTTCTGTTGTATCGAAGATAATGCTTATCATCACGCTGCACACAAGCTTCGAAGATTAGACAAATTAGAAGAGATAAATCACAAGGTGAAAAGG
>WAAB01003128.1:191-25747 GCA_013389865.1 Piaya cayana | reverse complement strand
CAGCAAGTGTTTGATGTTTGCTTTTATATCAGTGATTTGTTGCTGTTGATGCTCGATGGGTTTGTTTTTCTAAAATCTAGATCTTTTTCTGGTTCTCTGCTAACATTTTCCTCATATTCTGTCAGTGTTTTAGAATGTTTCCTCCTAATAATCCTACAACTACCTCAAAGGAGGTTGTGGAGAGGAGGGAGCTGAGCTCTTCTGCCAAGTGACAGGGGACAGGACAAGAGGGAATGGCCTCAAGCTCCACCAGGGGAGATTTAGGCTAGAGATTACGAGGAAGTTTTTCACAGAAAGGGTCATTGGGCATTGGAATATGCTGCCCAGGGAGGTGGTTGATTCGCCTTCCCTGGAAGTGTTTAAGGCACGAGTAGACGAGGTGCTGAGGGACATGGTTTAGTGTTTGATAGGAATGGTTGGACTTGATGATCCGATGGGTCTCTTCCAACCTGGTGATTCTGTGAATTACATACTTACTTGAAATTAATTTAATCCTGTTTGTTTCAGACTGTTCCTGTTGCTCAAAAATTCTAATTCTGTATTCCAAAGTGCTTGGTATGACTTCCAGCTCCATATCCTTTGACAAATTTTGAAGTGCTCTCTTTAGTCAGTCATCCAAATCCTGAATAAAATTCTTAAATTGCAGTCAATTCAGGCCAGATCATTCTCCGATCCACCCAGTTCTCTTCCTAATAGGACAATAATAAGTATTCTTGGAGAACACAGCTGTCTGAAAAGTGTGTTTTACTGCACGTTCATTTCAGGAGGTGAGTAGTCCTTAGGGGTAGACAACATCGCTGTACACATAACACGCTGTAGCTTATTTTTCTGTCAGTCTCAACTGGAAGCTCTCATGGATAATATGCTGCCTGTGAGCCCTATATTGGTGTGGATGACCACATTGCTCCTAAAAATACTCAGAATTTAGCCGAGATGTCTTTCTCCCATTCCCCTGTACTCTGATGTGGTACAGAAGATATTTTTCATAAAAGGAAATCAAATTGGTTTGACAGAATGGCTCTGAGATTGAAGTTGGACCTTTCTTTCCACTTTATATGTTGTATGTATTGGTTGGGAATTGATGCTTTTATCATTTTTACGAGTGTCTTTCAGGGTAGGAAAGATAATCTAGGAAGTAATACTACAGGGTTGGGTTTTTTTCTTGATTTTCTTTGTTTTGGGATAAAATATAAAATGGAAAAATATATTTCCCTTTTCTTGTCCTTGGTACTTCCTTTGCTGCCCACAGACCTTCAAAACTATTCAGTAATGATTTAAGATTAATTTGATTAGTTCCTTGGATACTCTATGGGAAATTTTACCAGGCTTCATTGATTTAAACACATTTAAGTATTCTTTTCCAAATATGACCTCAGCCCCTAATCCCATAGTTAAAAATACTCGTGTCACAGCGACTGCGTAAGTTAAACTTTCTGGTAAAGGCTAAAATAAATAAACCATTGACTAGTTGAATTTTCTCTGTATTATGGCTTGGAGTGAATAAAGCAAAAGTTTTCAGTTGTGAGAACTTTAAAAGGGACTTCGGTGCTAGATGTCAGGTGTCCTTTCGCCAAGTATTCCTGATTAGTAAAGAGAAACATTGTATCGGCCCCTATTATTTCAATGGCTCCGTAATTCTGATGACGTGGTAATTTTCAAGTCAGTTGGATTGCAATCGTGTTTTATAAAACATTTTAAAAATGCAGTCTGTGAATCACTGCCTCATGCATTCATGTAGAAGGCGGTTAACTCTTACGGAACACAGTTCCTATAGTATTTAGCATTTTTAAGATCATATCTGGTATCAATTTCACGTGGAAATGATTTGGCAGCCTGCGTAGTTTAAATAATGGAATAGCCTCCTTTTGGTCTGCCTCTGCAAATCCGCGTGAATCCTCTGCCGGTATAATTTTCAGAACTTCTGTTGTATCGAAGATAATGCTTATCATCACGCTGCACACAAGCTTCGAAGATTAGACAAATTAGAAGAGATAAATCACAAGGTGAAAAGGCCGTGCTTTGATGTCTAACCCATAAATGATGCTGCAAATTTTTGTGACCCGGCTTAATGAAAGGGTTAAACAAAGTGTTATGCGCTGTTTGCTGTCTTTAGGCATTTGTTCCATATCCGTGGACTTATTTTAATGTAAATAGGCACCTCAACAGCTGTGTCCCCTTAAGCACATTTTATTTAGCAGCTGGGTTATACACGTCACTTGGCAGCCGTGGATTTTCAATTTTTTACCCTGTGCCAAGGGGGCAGCTGGAATAATTTGAGCGCTCATTAATTTGGGAGAAATATGAGCAGTGTAAGTCAGACAACATGAGTCTTCTGTATGGTTGTTGTACGAGGATACGTGGATCAGGGTAGAAGCAATTTGCCCTGTCCCAAGGGGGCCTTCCCTTTTTAATAAGCTGGTTATGAAAATTCTATTTCTTTGCAGTTTAAAGAGTCTAATTAGAGCCTGTAATTTCTCTCATATAACTGAAGTGGATGAAGGTTAACGTTGGGCCTCCGGAGTCTTTTCACATTCATTTACAGACTTAAATCAGGTAATAGTTTGTAGCTAATTAGAATGGCGTATTAAATATTTAGTTTGACTTGACTTCTGTGAGAACACATGGATGCTGTAGGGCTACAAAAACGATAAGGTAAATGTAAAATTTTAATAACATGTAAATGTAACTTTTAATAAAAGATAAATTGAAGGGCTCCACGGTAATTTTAGTAGTGACCTGTACGCTATGATAGTCTGAGCTGCAATTTCCTTCAGTTGGTTGAAATGTCAGGGTAAAGGGATGTGATGTTAATTTAATATCCTTGTGGCATCGCTTTTATGGTTCAAACAATTCCTGATGTATACGCATAGCGTCTGAAGGAATAAATGTTTTTCAACATAGCAGGCAGTTTTCATGTTAAATCTCATTCATTTTTCTATCCACTAAGTCAAGAAAGATTTTCTTAAATAAATTTCAGTGCTTTTACTCACTGCAAGTCCAACAAGAAGCATGTATTCTTACCAAATTTTGCCATGTAGCGGGTCTGCTGTTGCATCAGAGTCATATCTGCATTTGCAGCTTTTGCTTTGGCAGATTTTTGTTTTCAATTAATTAGTAAGGTAATTCTAAAATTCCATGCACAAACTCCTTTGCTCTCGTCGTAAGTAAAGCCTCAAGTTTTATTCTATTTTGCTTGTAACTTGCAAAATTCTGTGAGCAGACCTCGCTACAGTTTTCCGTGCTGCATTATAAAACTCGTTCTAGAGTTTTAGGATTTGAACCTTTTGCTACTGAAGTTAGCATGACAACTAACATAGCGTTCAGTTTTACAGAACCAAACGTAGGCTTACGAAGTCAAGCGCAGAGCTGTGTTGACTTTTACCTAAAATAGTTGGCTTGAAGTGCAGGCAGGGATTTACATCTCCTTGCGGTGAAGGGAAACTTGCTCAAGTTAAAAGACAGGTAGACAGTATCCTGAGTTATGAAATACAGAAGCTCTCTTTAACACGATTCTGCAAAGCTTCTATGAAACAAATAATATTTTGATTCAATTTTTTTTGATTGGACAGTTTTAGTAATTCCTCTCAGTCAGAGCAAGCGTGGCTGTGGTTCAAATATTTCTGGCTTTGTTTTACTTTCGTTGGTTTTGTCGTGTCAAGTTTATTCCAGGAAACAATTTTGTTGATTAAATACATAGCATCCAGGTAATGCTACCACCCAATACTGTATAAAATGGCCTTGCTAAGATGTAGCTGGGTGGACCCACCAGAGAGACCAGAAGGACCTTGCGCTTGATAACTTTTTCAATCATCTTTCTGTAATTTGCTTTCCACCAAATAGTTTTACTTATGGTGACAGAATTTAGTGCTCAGACAGCAATTATATTCTTTGAGATTTCAGCTGGTGAAATTTTTAAGGCCATTTCCAGTGAGAATTGTGCATGCTGATCTTTTTGACTGAGAGTACCTTGGTACTATTGTCTGTTATATTAATGCTATTGTAGTTTCGACTGGAGTCTCAACTGCTCATCTTCCCCTTAAGCTTTCCCACAGTTTCGATGGGCTGTTTTCTTATCCCATAAACTGAGTACAGCTCCCCTTTGTCTTGCCTGAAGGCTCACTTATATCCTCAGCGATTCCTCCTGATAGCCATGAATTCCCCTTGCTCATGTGTGAACAAGGCTCTGGATCTAAGAGTGAAGTAATAACAGTGAAATACTTCAAATTGAAAAGGAAAGAATGCTGATAAAGGAAAGAGGTGAACTAATAACTGAGACAAAATAAAGAAGAAATATACTGCCTGTTTGACAGAAAAAAAAAAAAAGACAAAAAAAGTGTCTGTAAGCTCAAGATAGTCAAACTTTTCTGGCTACAGGCATTTTCAGACCTCATATTCTTGGCTTATGATCTGTACCTTTAATCTCAAGTTTCCTCTCCAGCATTTTTTGGATGTTAGAAACTCCATTACAGATTGATAGAAAATCAGTGATAAAACTTCCAAATATCACCTTATTTTGTTACGCTGCTTTCCCAGTTGCCAATTTTTATACAATGCTTTATGATTGCAATAATCCCCTCAAAATCAGCTGTTATGGGGAGATAATAGCTGGTTGTCAGAGCATTAACCGCCCTTGACTTCACTTGGGGCCATTACGTAACAAAAGAATGAACTGGTGGTGAGGTTGCCAGGTGTATTAAATTATATGATGAATTACAGAGGTTCTGTAGTGGGGATTAGTGTCCAAAAGAGAGTAGCGGAGGCTGCCAAACCCATTATCTGATAGGACTGCAGGCTGGATGAATTCCCGAGGGTGGAAGGCCAGTGCCTTATCCATTATGTCATCCTCTAATCTGTGTCTGCACCATGCGCGGTGAAGTACGCGGCAAATGAGTTACCATTGTTCTACGTTCCATCCTGGAACGACGTAATAACAGAAGAGGAGACGTTGGCAGTGTTCGGTTACTTAGAATTTAGGCTGATTTTGATCTTTTCTCATGGATTCTTGCAAAAAAAAAATTAGTCGATGTACAAGAAAGCTAAGCGGTGTGGTAGCAGAAATCGTATGAGCCTGCTTTTTCCACAGAAGCTTCAGTGCGATCCAAGACGGTTGGTTATGTCACGGTTTGTGCTCTAATCCCTTCCCCTCCTCTCCATTCAGACGAATTAATTTGTTTAGGCTGTTATTTTGTATTTAAGGAGGAAAATATTTGTTCTACGTTATGGCACATCCACCGCTATATTAAAGGGTGGCAATAAGTAGTAGAGTTGAATTATAGAATCATAGAATCACCAGGTTGGAAGAGACCCATCGGATCATCGAGTCCAACCATTCCCATCAAACACTAAACCGTGTCCCTAAGGAATTATCCGTAAGTGATAGATCCAGGCCTGGCTCTTAATGGTTTAATGAATGACTTGCAATCTTGCATATCAGAACTAGAAACAAAGGTAAGAAGTTTGGGGTGGTTTTTTTGAGTAATCATAATTTTTTGAAAGGGATTATCTGAGATTTACTTTCAAAATCTGTGAAATTTTTCTGTACTTAATTAACTGTTAAGCTGCTAGGATGATTTTAGCACATCCAAGCTAGGTACTGTAGTATTACATTTTGTACACTCTTGATTATTTAACATCGTTAATATATGCTGCATGCTAAGCTAGGAAGTATCAGATTCTTCTTAGACCTATTGTGTGTTGTTTTGGGGTTTTTTAATTATTTATTATTTTACTGTTAAATGCCAAATCTTAAATGGTTAATACAACCTATTTGGTCTGCCAAATTGTTACATATAATTAGTTAGTGATAAGCTCTTGCTGGGCCATTGGAAGCTCATCTGCCTGTGAGGGAAGAGATCTCGCTCAATTCTCTGCAAGCAGTAATTCAGGATGTATAAAGCAGCTAGAATTTACATCCCATGTAAAAGGCCTGAGATGTCTTGTTCCTTTCAGAACTGTGCCAG
Source organism: Piaya cayana (assembly GCA_013389865.1). NCBI lineage: Eukaryota > Metazoa > Chordata > Aves > Cuculiformes > Coccyzidae > Piaya > Piaya cayana. Next base: position 19,787 of record WAAB01003128.1, on the reverse strand, counting down.
CAATCCAGCTTCTCTGGAAATGCAATAAGCCTTGTGATAATGTGGGTTTGGACCTTGTCACCTGCTCTATCCTTGCACAGTGTAAACCAGCATAGTTCTGTCCTCCTCTGCTAACAATATTCCTAATGTATTGAGGGAATTTTGACAGTAGGAAATTATTCTTCGTAAATCTTGAGTTGCATTATAATTTTATAATTTAACCAAAGATGTCAACGTGTTTTTAGTGCTAAAGGAAAAATCCTCACTCATATTGGGCAGCGGCAGAGGCTGCCCAGGGAGGTGATTGAGTCACCTTTTCTGGAGGTGTTTAAGGCACGGGTAGATGAAGTACTGAGGGACGTGGTTTAGTGTTTGATACGAATGGTTGGACTCGATGATCCAGTGGGTCTCTTCCAACTTGATGATTCTATGATTCTATATCCTCAAGTAAAACATAGAGCTTGTTTGAGTTTTCTAAAAGTGACCCTCAGTAGCCCTAAACCTGGGGGGGTGGATGTCAAAGTGCTCCTTGGAGGTCAGTGTGACATAGTAGTGCCGTCCCCTGACCACAAGGGATTAATTGCAGCATCAATTTCCTTTTTTTTCCTGCACGCATTTTCCGAGGTAGGTCTATACGAAGAGCTGTTGGGGATGCAGATGTTTGGGGAAGCAGGGCTCAGCTGTTTGATGATCCTCAGACAGATTAGGTCTTTTTCTTTATTACTTTTTTTTGCTTACATCTTGTTTTCCAGTTAAATAGACCTATTTATTATTTGGGGTTTAGTTTCCATTAACTGTCCCATCACTGTTTAGGCCGCAACACACAGAGTTATCACAATAATAGAAAACAGTGTTATAGAATTGTCTGAGTATGGAGTGCAATCGCAAGGAAGGAGAAAACATCAGGAAATGTATAAATGCAAACTTTTCCAAAAGAGGTACTTTAAATGCTACGGAAGAAAAATTAACAATGAAGAACTTTTTTTACTGAGTAACTTAACCTTTAAGGATTCAGTTTCCTGAGGTAATGGCTTCGATTTCATGGATTCCTTGCACTGAGTGCGGCGTAAGCCGAGTCTTTCAGCACCTTATGGGGTAAAGGCCTTTAATAGGGTACGAGATATTGTATTAGTGCTATCTTGCATCGTATCACAGGGCTTTGTAGCCTTCATCAATAGTTTTTTTGTGTGCTCGTTTGAAATATTGTCTTAATGGAATTTCCTGCTAACTTATCAATGCAAATAGACCCTTAATTCATTTTTTCACCACTTCATAATAAAAATTAAAAAGGCTACGCGGACATTTAGAGATAAGGTAAAGTTTCTAGAGTGACCTTGTGTTTCTACTGCTCTTTTCCCATACCTGTGTCTTGTTATGCCCTTTGCAATAGGCAGATAACCTGCAGTACGCTTCTAATTTATCTGTTATTTTCAGATTGCTTTGGGTGTGTGTAGGTCGCAGAAGCTCTAACACATCTCAAAACTTTATAGATTTTTACAGACTCAACATTTTTTTAACAGGATGCCCAGCTTTACTTTTCTGATGACAGTACGCAGCACAAGTTAAAATATGTTAAGGGAGATCAGTGGTTTTTATTTTTGAAAAATTCTGTTAATGAGTGCAAGAGACCTCCATAAATGACAGCCTTTTTCATGATTAGATTAATGAAATTCAGGCAGATAGAGAAGTGCTTCTGTGAATCTTGAATTATAGCGTGTCAATCAAACCCAGACCAGCTCTGGTCTCATCTACTGCTCCTACTGTCATTTTCTTAGATGCTGATCAAATGAAAATCAAAGCGCTTTGGTCGTTGCACCATTGAGACTTGTGAACACCAGAATGTTAAACTCTGTCAGGGGGTGTCTTTGGATAGGGTAATGCTCAAGCGAGGCATCAGGCATTTCAAAAAGGGTGATCACATGCTGTCTAGATGATAAGAGTCCTTGCAACAGAGTGTTCAGCTGTATTGGGTGAGGTAGCTCTGAACTGCTGTTCTGCTGAATCATTATTTCCAGCTGGCTGGTGGTTGTATATCACTTACTAGAAAACAAGAACGATTCATTGATATTTATTATCTTAAATTATTGATGTTTCATAGCTATCTTAAGTATATTCAAAAGACTTTTCCTCCGGTTTTCTAATATGATACTATTCAAGTATCTTTTCTTGATGTGGTTTGGTCAATTTTACAAGAGGAATTGCCTGGAGCAGTCTCTGGGATGGTCAGATACCCCAGATGAGTAGATAATTAATACCTACATGATGTAAGAAAGTGAAGTATACAAATAGCACCTATCACGGGCTCTAGTCATAGCTTGAGTTGCCTGGGAAACCTCAAGGACTGTCCCAAATTCCCACCTGGAGAGCTGCTGTAACCATTAAGCCAATTCTTTGTGGTGAGGCTACTTAAGAGCTCAGGCAATCACTTAACTTCACATCAGCGCTCGTTCCCAGTCAGTCCAGTCACTAATCTACGCAGAGACTAGCTGGATCATTGTAGCCAATAATGATGGGAACTTGGATTTCATCCCTAATGTCCCACTTATAACTTACATTCCACAGCTCTTGCCACAGAACTATTTTTATTTCTTGCTGAGCAAGAGAACAAGGACTATTTTGCTGAAGCTGTCCATGAAATAGTTTGCAGCTGCAAACAGAGGTCTGCAGTGTAAGCTGCAAACTGAAGCCTCATTTTCCCTCCTACACTGTATTTTGAGTTTCTGAAAACACTATTTTACCAGCTGTTTGGCATCAAGAAATGACTTCACAGTTCCAGTGTGCAGAATCTTGCGGATTGACTTGTCTTGCTTAACATAGGTAGAAGAAGGTCCCTATTCTTTTCACTATGCTGCTAGTTAAATCAAGTTTCAGAGCTCGGGGCAGTCCAGGGACTGCACATTAGCCCATGCATAATGGATGAAACTGTTAAGTGAATCTTTCAAATGAAGTGGTTAGCCCTGAAATAGCTGTCATTTAAATCATCGTTCTTAAGTTTCCTCACTAGTGGCTGAGCGTATGCATCTCTGAGATTTATATATAAGCCGTCTGTCTAGAGTCCGAAGGTCCAAACTTCAGAATGTTCCCTACCTTTAAAGTCAAGAAACTTGTTAACGATACTCTTATTTTTCAAAATTGAAACAAAGAATAGGGAGCAAGCCACCTGTCTAATCCAAACCCTGATCCGTGCCTAGGTAAGGCAACAAGAATTTTAAACAGAGACTGGAAAAACAGCGAGGAATGAAGTTAAAAATAATAGTAATGTATGCAGTTAAATATCTACTCTTGCTTTATGTATTGTACTCAGTGTAAGGTTTCTGTACAGCTTGTCTAAACTACTGAGCTTGGTGGTTTAATGCCTTAATATTATTTAATTCTGCTGTGTACCTGGGAGTACTTACCAAGACAACTTGTGAAAACTGTTGATGTGTTGTGCCTCACACTAGTTTACTATGGGCTGGTGTTTTGGGCCAGAATCCACGATCTTGCATATCAAAACCATCATTAAATGCGCTATTTACATTAGCCTCTTGCCTAGTATGAATATGGTTCTACAGTTTAGAATCATCTGAGTTTATATGATATTTTTACCTCGGGAATGAGACACAGCAACAAGGTAAACATATGGGCTGCTGTTTTGAAGATGATTAGAAATTTTATCTGGGCAGAACATTAAGGAAAGCAACTATTCTCCAGTATTTCTGGGTGAATACGTCTGTCTGTATGTGTACATGTGCAGAAACCAGCTACAGAGATTTTTTTGCACAGGTATTTTGTCTGGGAAACGGGGCAACCCTGCGTGTGATTCCGCTGTTTAACGTTCACTAGCACAAGTGCCACCTGTGGGTGCCTGTCTCTAGGGTGACTCAGAGACTGTGTTATATGAACCTTGAAGACTGAGGGGAATTTGCTTGCCCTGGTGATTCAGATCCTATATCTACACAACTATTTGTTGAATTAAGTGCTTCACCTTCCACACCACACAGCAATTTTCTGAATTCATAAGTGCCGAAAAGATCTGTCTGAAACATGCAGTTTTGCCTTGTTACCCCGATGCTAATAGTTTTTTTCTCACACTTTAACCATTTAACCATAACTTTAATTAAATGTCAGGTATTAAAAACATGCAAAGAGATCAGCTGTTCTGTTACATAGAGCAAAAGCCACATTTTATCATGGAGACATTACTGACATAGGTTTTTTTTTTGAACCTAATGTGCTGTTTAACCAGTAATACTTTCTTTAAAAGTATCCGTCCTTATGAATTACACGTCTGTATCTCGAGTTCCACTGTGTAAGTTTTAAATGCAGCATTAATTAACTTGATCTTTCACCTTGTACTTTCAGGTTCGTATTTTTACTTATCTGATTGGAAGGGAAGCTGCTTTTGCTGATAACCTGAAGTGGATGGCCTGTGCTAACAAAGGTTAGTTAACATTCAACTGTGAAAGCCGCCTTTTCAAAACCTTCCTGCGCGGCTGACCTCCTGGAGATATGGTGTCATTGACAACTTATCAGAGAGGATGGGTTGTTATTTTTACGGGAAAGGAAAAGACCTATTTATCATTAAAAAAAAACCAAAGACATTTTTTTTCCTGAGAATATGTATGAAGCTTTTAAACGACATGATTTTTTTTTTCAGAGAAAAAAGATTAATTCCGAAGCATTTTTTTTTCTATTAGAACTGTTATTACTTACTCAGAGTTAGTTTGGTGTCTAGAGAACATTGGATATAAGTCCTGCTGAGTTAGGCACGGTAGGTGAAACCCCAGACAGCTTGTCCCTTGAGGAAATGACAGTGTAATTAAAAAAACAACCCAGTTTTATATCCTTTAAGGAAGGAGCATTAGAACATGTGAGATGCTGAGATGCTACAGCCAAAGGATTGATTAATATAAGTAAGAACGATTCAGAAAGAAATCCCAGACCCTAATTAATAATCAGCTTTTCTTTTTGGAGAAAAAAAATGTGCTCTTTTTTTTCTGTTGTGCCACATTACATTATGATGAATTGCATCAGGTGCTATCCATTTAGTCATTATTTCTTTAACTACTGTTATGTCCAGCTGATGGAAATTACTCAGCTTGAAATCTTGTCTTAATCAGCTAGTATTACACCATAATTTAGTTTAAATAGTAGTATAAGAATCCTTTGAAGCATCTTTTTGAAGACAATTTAATCAACAAAATCTTTTAGCTTTTTAGCCCGGCTCTACGGATTCATAAAGATCTAAGTACGGCAACTCAGAAATTAGGACCAGGCAATAGAAGCTGCTTTAGCCGATCATCTGGTCCACGTCTTCCTTATTCTCAGAAGGGGAAAAGTGGTCACCTTTGTCATTCTTCAGGACTACTTTGTTCTTTTCAGAGCCACGTTGCTTTGGGTCAGAATCTTACCCATATGAATCAACTAAACAACTTCATGACCGTTTCTTCTGTAATTTTTTTTTCCTCTCAGCTTAATAGTTACAATACCTGCTCTCTGATACAATACAATGCAAAACTCCTCTGCCTCTAATCAGCGATTAAATACTTTTTTATAGCTTTGAAAATCACAATTGGAAGCAGCATAAGGCATTATGTCAGGCGCTATGGACAGTCTCCTTCTTACAGTTTTCAGCTACAGGCCATCCATTTTCTTTTAGTGAAATGAAGGATTACAGCACAAAAGATGAGGAGCGTAGTAAAGCTGCTCTGAAGATTGGCTGAATGGCTGGACTGCAGTTTACGGCTTGCGCGGGTGGGCCAAAGTGTGTTGTTGGCACTAAGGGTCAATGACCCTAAAATCAATTTTCCTTGCAGTGATTTTCCCCTTGGAAGCACAGCCTAGATGAGGGCTGTTTGCAGGGTTTCCAGCTGACTGGGCTGCGGACGGCAGCCCTTCCCTTCCGAATGGGCCACAGGGGAAATTCGAACCACCTTGCAAAACTTCTTAAGCTTCTAGATGGTGATAGGGAAACCTTGAAAAACTCCAAGCATGTTTTTCTATTTTTATGTATAAGTAGGACATGTCTAGAGGGAGTTGGCTTAATGAAGCAAAACACCAAACCCTTTTAAATACATTAAAACTTTCAAGAACCCCAAAGTCTCTCTAGAATGGTCAGTGACGTTCGCAGTGATTTACTCTTCTGTATTGTAAGCAAGTGCAGATAAAGAAGAAGAATAAAAACGTACTAAGGTTATGAAGTGAGCAAAGGTAAAAGTTTGCTACTGCTTAGCGTGCATATGCCAGATTTTAAAGTAATTAAAGTAATTAAGGCACTGCCTTTCCCTCAGCGAGCAGGAAGATGTAAAGACAAAGATGGGAGTTAATTCATTGCTTACTAACAAACCAGCCAGGATTAAACATTTTTTTTTTTTGCAGTAAAATTCTCTATTACATTCATAATTTAACAAATTCTGTTTTAGTTATTGTTTCTAGTCATTGTTAGGTGTCATCACTGTTCTCGGCGTGTTGGAAAATGGACAAAGGAGAGGATTGATCGGTACAAAGGAGGGGAGGCTGAGAAAACAATGCGGAGAAAGATGCTCTGCGTATTGGAGGTCTGATAGCGGCTCTCTAACTGCCAGCAGAGGACAGATCAGCCCTGAGGCAAATTGTGCCCCAGCTGTAGCCGTTTATAGACTATTGTATTAGCAGAGGAGAGTTCCGTTCAGGAAGCCCCAGTCACATCCCCATTCCCATTATTAGCATGACCCCAGCACCTCCTGCACCCTGGGCTCTCGCCGAGGTGGCAGGCAGCCAGTTGCAGATACTGTTCACCTGCTTGAGAGGCCTCTGAGGTGGGGGGGAGCTCGGAGGGATCTCCAGGGGAGTTTTACAGCTGCAGCAAAACAATGAATTCTCTCCTCAGTCTGTACGCAAAGAGGATTCTTTAATTCTGATATTTTATGAGTTGCAAGGATATTGCACGGTGTCCAGAAACTGGAAAGTACTGCACTCCACGTAAAACCCCGTTGGAGAAAGTTTAGAGTCTAAGGATGGACATTTTAGAAAAAAAAAAGCCATCCAAAGACATTGCAGAGACTCTGTAATAGGGAAAAGCAGCACTTGCAGAGCATGTGTCTGTCTTTAACCACATTATCCTACGTGTCTCACGCTTGTCATTACCAAATCTTACCAATTTCCTTCACAATTTTTTTTCCTGCTGGGGAGGGAGAAAAAAGTAGCACTGGCTGTAAGGGGCTCTAAGGTAGCATAATTCAAACACCAGGGAGCTGAGAAGCAGGTGTTGGAATGCAAAAATTTGAGCATGATTTTGCTGCTGTTGCTCATGTGACCTCAGCAGATGTGCCTAAGAACTTCAGAGTATGACTTTATCTGATGATTAAACCTTGGCATGGGAAGAGTACGGGTTTTAAGACTATGGGGTACCTCTGATCTCTAGGTAAGAGATGTAAATTTAGCAGTAGAGGTAGCCAGTTCTCGTGAGGGTTGGAATTTGGTGCACGTAGCTGCAAACACATGAATCATCAAAATCGAAATATACAGTGAAAAACNGAGGCCATTACCCTCCTCTCCACAACCTCCCTTCAGGTAGTTGTAGAGAGCAATGAGGTCTCCCCTCAGCCTCCTCTTCTCCAGGATAAACACCCCCAGCTCTCTCAGCTGCTCCTCTTGTTCTCCAGGCCCTTTCCCAGCTTCATTGCTCTTCTCTGGACTCGCTCCAGAGCCTCAACATCCTTCTTGTGCTGAGGGACCCAGAACTGAACACAGTACTGAACATGTTTCTCTTACCTGATGTTCAGTCACGTTCTGTAAGGATGAGCAGGTTGGAGCACATGCAACTGCTGATTCGTTGCTGTAGTTTCTAACCTGTAATGTTTCTTAGAACTGAACAGACTGAATGAGACATCATTGGACAAAGTTAATACCAGTTCTAACTTTTAAAGTGTGCAGCGTTTAAAGAAAACAACAAGACACAAGAACTTGAATTTCTTTACCATTAAACCACAAGAGTTTTCTGGAAACAGAGTTTAGGACGGCAGTGCGGTGGTTCATAGCAACACTGGAAGCCCAGTCCTTCCAGACTGACTGAAAATTTCGCAGCCTTCAATTTTACAGTTATTGCTGTTTGAGGTTGCTTCTTACAGAACATGCCTTTATTTTTTTGCATTTCTTCTTTGGAAATAAACAGGTACAAAACATGACAGACATAAACCATATCAAACTCTTTGTTGCAATCTCCCTTAATATGTTCTGACTGGTTTATAACTTGGAATTGTGTGTTTTCGCAGGGTTTTTTACTCAGATCTCTACCTTAGCTGATGTTCAAGAGAACGTCATGGAGTATCTCCATGTTCTTAGCCGACCAAAGGTTATCGACCAAGAGCATGACGTAGTCTGGACCGAAGCATATATTGACAGCACTGTAAGTCTGCATGGTAAAGCATTTAATAAAGAATTATTACGCGTAATGAGCCACAGATTTGTGGCTAAAGGTGATTAATTTTTGTGGGTTGATCTGAAACAAGTTACCTGGGGTTTTTTATTATGTTTCTTTCGATCCAGGTAAATTATTTTGGGTCGTACTTCTATCCATTGAACAAGAGTTTGTAGCCAATATACTATTTGGTACTAGCGATGGCAAGTATTCGATAAATACTAAAGCTGCAGTGATGAAGGAGAAACAAAAAGTTGCTTGGAAATGCTGCTTCGGAGGGAATTTAGTTATCTCTCTTTCCTTTTGCTAAAGAATATATTAACGCAGCGTCCCCTTTGTTTTCTTTCTTCTATTGAAACATGAGACAAATAGGAACTACCTGTTATCACTGTCCCTTCAGGGCATCCTATGAAATGGGGAGAGGACTAGGAAAACCTGGTATTTAAGTGCAACTATCTTCCTTGTCCTTTGCCTATGAATCTTGCACTACGGGAGATGCAAACAAATTCTTCCTCCTTTTTCAATACCAAGTCCTCCCCTTTGCCATCCAGTAAAGTACAAGATGATATTTCAGAATCATTTTTTACACTTTACTCTCATTTTCATCCCTTAATCTGTATTTCTGTGATATTCAGAAAAGTTAGTCTAACTTTCAGCAATTCTCCTGTAGGTTATTATGGAAAGGGGAACAACTTAATGTTGTGTGAAACGCCAAGTGAATACAGCAGGGGTGAATAAATGAAAGTGAACTTAAGAACACTAGAGGGAATCTTGAGAAATCTGGAAAATAAGAAACATTGGAGCCATCGCACTCTTAAATACAGGAGCTCTTTAAATCTAATCAGCAGTTGTTTTACTGTGATCAAAACAGAATACTTCCAGGCTCTTCTCCTCCCTTCTCCTCCCTTCTCCTCCCTTCTCCTCCCTTCTCCTCCCTTCTCCTCCCTTCTCCTCCCTTCTCCTCCCTTCTCCTCCCTTCTCCTCCCTTCTCCTCCCTTCTCCTCCCTTCTCCTCCCTTCTCCTCCCTTCTCCTCCCTTCTCCTCCCTTCTCCTCCCTTCTCCTCCCTTCTCCTCCCTTCTCCTCCCTTCTCCTCCCTTCTCCTCCCTTCTCCTCCCTTCTCCTCCCTTCTCCTCCCTTCTCCTCCCTTCTCCTCCCTTCTCCTCCCTTCTCCTCCCTTCTCCTCCCTNCTCCCCCCTCCTCACTTCTCCTCACACCTCCTCTCCTCTCCTCTCTTCTCCTCCCCTCTCCTCCCCTCTCCTCCCCTCTCCTCCCCTCTCCTCCCCTCTCCTCCCCTCTTCGATTAATGTCACTGTACGTCCTTATATGTATTTCTACACGTGTACATACACACACTTGTATGTATACTCACATGTACGTGTATTTTTAAGCATCTGAAAGCTCTACTCGGGACCCAAACAGGTTGAACGCTATAAGAAAAGATTAAAAAATAGAGTATCGTGATCTACTTAGTTGCAAACTACCTTTATGATTTATCCTTCATCCTCCTCCGTTCAAAAATACTCATAGACAAAGGAACAGGGTAAATAAACATCATCATGTACAGAATACTGGAAGCAGCAGCGAAGGGGACCTAGTAACACACCAGATATACTCCTACCTGAGCTAAAGCTGCCCAGGTGCTACATCCCTGCCATCTCTAGCATCTTGGCATTGGAGGTGCCATCTAAATAAACCTCTCTGGTCTGTAACGTGTTAATTTTCACTGACAGTTTGTGTCCCTACTGTTCCATGGCTGCTGCTTGGATCTTTCCAGCTTAGGAACAGGAATGTATTTCTGGACAGCTTGAACGTTCTTGTCATCCAGCTGCGCTAGAACAGCCGTGGCCAGGTTCTCAGGGCTGTGTAGTCGTGGTCGTAATCAGTAAAACCGTGCCCTAACAGCATGGGGTGCACTTCCCTGCTCCCTTCTCACCAAATATCAGAGCTAATTGGCCAGCTGTGCTGTTCCCGAGCAAGCAACGTTAGGCTGGAACACACTAGGATGCAGACAGAAAGAAGCTGGAGAGGAAAATTGATTTCAAATTGAGTTCAATTTCTAATTGAAAGTTTCCAAAGGTACTCTTGCCGGAGTGGAAAATAAATCTAAAAGTATGAAGGTATTTCAAAGACGGAACAATTTTAAAGCAGTCAATGACTTCTTTTAAGCATGTATAAGGATATACATGATTATATAGCAAGTAAATATATATATATATATTGAATATATGACTGGGACTAGAGGTGGGGGGAAATTGTCTGGCTATGAGAATATTCGAGTGAAGTTATATATAGAAATAGTCTCTTGGGGTTAGAGGTAATCATCTGTAAAGCACAGAAGCCCTTAACTCATTCTTATAATAACATCTGGAATGTGGAGAAATAATAATTTTTGCTGCAGGAAATAAAATAAGACGGGACAGACCTCTGAGCTTCCACTGTTTTAAAAGCTTTCAATTGAGAATTTATTTATTGGGGCAAATACTTTGACCTGCTTGGACTTCTGTTGACTCTTCCTGGTGAAATTTGTTTCCCCTAAGGGTACCTGAATATATTCTCTGAAGCGAATGCACTGTTTGAGTTTATCTCCTTCAGGCTATTAGTTTCAAGCTGTGAGGAGTTTCAGGCGTACGTTACTGTATTGGCTCTGTTCGGTTTCCAGTTGAAAGAGAGAAAATTGTTATTTCATTTAATACTTTGAGATGATTGTCTGATGTTTCAGAATTTAAGAGTTCATTTAAAGAAAAAAAAATATGTTGTGAGTCATTACAGGTCACGATTCGTCATAATATGAAAGGTAGGTGGTTTCTACTCTGTACTTTTCAGTCTTGAGGTTCTATAAATTGATTTTTCATTTGCATTTCCCCACTTTCTCATATACATACATTAAATTATGGAATTTAGTTCAATTCTGGAATTGCTATTAAATTCTATGTGTGTGTGTGTCTCCCCCTCTTTTCTTTCTTTTTTTAAAAGCAGGGATTTTTTTGGAAATATTTTGTTACCAAGAGGCTGATACTCTGCTATTAAGGCAATCTGCCCAAGACCCTCATTTCCCCTGATGGGGGCAATAAATTGAGGTAGCTCCACTGGGCTAAAGCCTAGACTTAAAAGCCTTTCTAAAATGCTTGTGATGGACGTTACAATTACATTATTACCTATATGATCAAACAATTTCAGTTATTAACCTCCATCTTTTTTTTAAAAAAAAGTCAAGTGCCATATCGGTAGACTTTTTAGCCTGGTTCAAGTTCTTTGCAGAAATTCAGTAGAAATATAGGAAGCTCATGCTTCTCAGATAGGTGTCACATCAGAGTCCAGATGCTTTAAGCATGGGTTCTGGGACACAGTTCTTTGCCAAAGGGTAAATGCTGAGCCAATTGCAGAGAACCAAGGGAAGGTTGGTTCTTCTTATCACTGCTTCAGTCTGGATTAATTTTCCTGGGGAAATATAACAACTCTGACCATTTCATCTTTTTCAAAGCTTCTATAAGAGCATGAAGTCCTGTGTATAATGTACAGAGATATAACAGAGTCCTACAGACTGAAAGCTATCACGCTGGCATTTTTCCCCTCCAGGAATTTCTAGTGACGTGTAAAAATGCTGTTTAGTGCTTCTTCTAGCCACAGTTTTCTTTGTCTTCAATGCACAGAAGGGCTTTTACGAAGTAACAAAAAATTAAACTGTACCCCATTTCCGCTACCTTCTATCCTCAGAGTTATCTTCACATGCTTTTGGTGACACAAGTTAATTGTGCTATTATAATAAGTGAGTGCAATTAGCGTCTTTATCACAGTAAAAGGTTCCCTGGGCCTCTATTTCAAGAATAACTTCTAAACTGCAGTACTGTTATGCATTAAAATGCATCAGAGTGTTCAGAATGTTCGTGTATGTCTACTGTAAGTAAATATTGATAATCACTGCAGAACTGAGTGTGAGGAAATGTCATTAATCAGCAGCTGTGGGAAAATTTACACACAGGCATTAATTTTATTTGTTTATTTTTTAATGCTTTATGAAATAGAAATCTGGTTGTTTGGGGGGTTTTTTGATTTTTTTTTTACCAGTCCCAATTTGGATTTGATTAAATGCTCTGACTGTACCTTTGTGGCCAGCGTCTCTTTATCTTTAACGATTTACAGCTCTTTATCAGAGAAAGTCATCAGCACTGACTCACTCTGAAGTTGCCATGAGGATTTCCTTTCCTTGCTTTGACTTTTGAGTGAAATTGGGCTGGAGAAGGACAATTCTGTGCGTGTATATCACGCTTTCCATCAGGTAGAGTTGTTCTTAAAACAAGGTTCCTCAAGCTCTTCTCTGTCTCCTGTGGCTGTGCAGTGATCGTGTAAAGAGTCTGTTACAGGAGAAAAAAGTTGAAAGTAGCCCAGGGAATACCTTCTTATCACTGCTTCAGTCTGGATTAATTTTCCTGGGGAAATATAACAACTCTGACCATTTCATCTTCTCCAAAGCTTCTAGAAGAGCGTGATTGCAGTTTGATGTTGCAGACCATCTTGTCCAGCAACTTGTGGTCTTTATTTACAGTGGAATTGTCTTTATTGTCTTTATTTACAGTGGAATCTTAGAGATCTGGGACAATGCTTGAAACGCTAACAACGGTGATCAATGCATCTACTTGTAAACACAGTACGAAAGATTATGCACGTAATTATATGTAGGTGCAGCATCCATTTCTGTAGAGGATTAGCAGGCTGTCTGTGGAAATCTTCACTGACAGTCCAATCAAAAAGAACCTTTTAAGCCGTGACTTTCGTGAGTTTTTGCGGCCCATAATTTCCAGTTGCCATAATTAAGTGTTCTCGTTTTCCGCTAAACTGTTTTACTGCTGGATCTAGAATCCATGAATTGCCATTAACAGCAATAACCATTTCAAATTCAGTCAGGTCTGTGTCAACTGTCAAAACATAATGACTGCTTAAGATAGTAAATAAATAAACCTCTCGATGAAATAGAATTAATGCTCTCATTATCTTTCAGGTGCAGCTCAAAATAACAATGTATTTTGTTCTTTTTTTTGTTTGTTTGTTAGAAAATGCACATCTGAGTTATTTATGATAGGCAACAGGGTCTTAATCAGTGCACGGAATGCTGTGCCGCTTAAATTTAATCTTAAAGTCTTGCTCACACACCAGTATGAGGGTCACAGTGCAGCGTGTCCCAATGAAGCGCACAAACCGAGACCCCCTGAATTGAAAATGGGGATGTGCGAAGGAAAATAAAGTCCATAATGACCTAGTGGGAATATGGATACGCTAAATAATGATGATTTGGGCATTGTTCCATGCCAACATAGCATATACAAACCAGGACATGCATGAGCATAGATAACACCTATGCACGTGCGTGTATGTATGTATATGTGTATCTTTCAGCTTTTGAAGTAAACTGCTTCATTTGATAAATTCCATGTTTGCTTCACTCCACTGCTAGCGCTGGAATTTATGGTATTAGGGCAATCTTCAGTGACTGCATTAAGCCAAGAATATTATTACATAGGGATAATTGGTAGTTGTCAAAGTCACTAGAAAAAAAAATTGTAAGGGAATAGCGAAATTCATTTTAATGAATTAACACTTTTCATGCGTATCGCTGTATGTTATTTACAGTGTAAAATGCTACATGTGATGCATCAAAAAGATGTTTAAAACATCAAAAACAAAAACAAAAGTCCTGCTCTTAAAGAGGAACATGAAATTTCCTGCTGGGGATGTGGAACATGGAATGCCATCTGTATTATATGGCACTGAGAAAACTGATTATGTTTGGACCTCTATTTCATAGCAGATGGGTTCATTAAATTTAATAGCCTCCAGAGCCTTTAGAAACAGTGTTAAAAACATGTGGAACATGCTGAGACACTTCACTTCTCACCCCACAGTCATTATAACTCTGGCACAGACTATAAATATTACAGTACTTTATTTCCATTGAAACGGGTTACTATTATAATTATTTTTTTTCCTAGTGTACGTTTACGTGAGAGATGCAGAATGCAAATTGTACTTTTTTCAAACTTTGAGATTTGCACTTGATCTCTTTAAATGAGTTTTACAGTTCTTTGCAACTGGAGGCTTTGATATAGAATTTATTTTTATCTTCCTGCAACATCAGCGAGCAGCTGTAATGACACAGCAGAGCTGGTTCTTAAGCGGCTCGGCTTCCAGCGTGGTGCAAAATAAGACAAGCATTATATTAAACCATAGAAGGGAAAGCAGAGCAGGGTTAAATCTTAGCCTTTAGCATATATTGATTCTTTTTTCTAGTATTTTAGACGATAGAGTAACTACAGTTTGGCCTTGGTCTCCATTCATCTTTCATCACCGGAGCACAGACTTTAACTATCTAATTTCAAATTCAAGATGTTCCTGCAGAAACATTGCTTTGAACAGAGTAAATACTCACCTCTTTTTGGAATATTATCAAAATTTGATAGACAAAGGGATATTTTAGTGCTGTTTACATTTTTAAGTGACGTTTCAATTGAGAACAAGAAAGTTTTACCGTGTGTAAGCGCTTTGGTATCTGTTTCAGAATCTTCCACCTCTTCATTTACACATTGTGGGTGGTATTTAAACTAAATTTATTTTTCACAAGCTTCGTCAGATTTGATCGTGGTCTTTTCAAAAAAATAACCCGCTTTCCCAACAACCCTACGAGATTGTCCTTTACGATATAATTCTCCGTAGTGCTCCCCTATTTCCATTTCCTTTACCACAAAATGCTGTGACTGTCCACACTATCTTTTATCTATTTTTTTATCTAAGGTCACTCATGGTTTTAGGTTTTGCTGACTATTTCAGTGTGGATTTTCCTTTTCTTCTCATCACTGACTTCAACCCCAATGACCATTGCTGATGTTATTATCAAGACCTACAAATTTTAATGAACCACTAACATCCTACTGCGGTAGATGGTGTGCGATGACAGGATTAAATGATACCTTCCTCACTTAATTTACATTGAAAATAATACCTAAGGGTCAGAGTTGCTTAAAAAGGGCAGAGAGCGTGAGGAAGACAGTAAGACAGTTGGGATGAATGCGATAAGTAATTGTCAGTCTGAGATCTCGAGTATGAAGGGCTGTATGTACGCCTGCTCCAGTTTTTCAGATTGTTTGGTCCGCTTCTGCAGGGTTCCCGCACAAGTGGGTTTTGTCCAAGTCTTAAGAATCACAGAGTGATTTCATGGAAATGTTTGAGCAATTCAGTATTTACAATTCTGATAGTATTTCTAAGTCGTTACATCCATAGAATTCGTAGAATCGCAGAATCACCAGGTTGGAAGAGACCCATCGGATCGAGTCCAACCATTCCCACCAATCTCTAAACCATGTCCCTCAGCACCTCGTCCACCCAGGTTGGAAGAGACCCACCGGATCATCGAGTCCAACCATTCCTATCAAACACTAACCCATGTCCCTCAGCACCTCATCCACCCGCACCTTAAACACCTCCAGGGAAGGTGAGTCAACCACCTCCCTGGGCAGCCTGTTCCAGTGCCTAATGACCCTTTCTGTGAAGAATTCACAAAACACATTCTGTGATTAGGTTTTGGAAATCTGAAAATTCAGGAAGGTTTATATGTGATGCATTTTGCTGGTTTGCAAGATGTCAAGTACAATGATGTTACATTAGGACTTTGTTGTGAGTCGTTGAGCTTTTCTTTGCTGCTTTTGCTATAAATGTGACATGATTTCTTTGCGCCGAGTTACTTTTTCTTCCATGAAAACTGATTGGATATATGTGAAAGGGAACCCGTAGAGCTACAAATGTCTGTAAGTTTCACCTGCTGGATGTTCTCACACCAGTAATTGTATGCAAATTGCAGAGAATTGCTCTGCTGTTGAATTTGATTAACAGGCATATTCATGCCAAGGGGGTGCTGGTGTCATTTGCAGGCACCTGCACACTAGAGATAGAGCAGCCTGGGACCTTTTCCAGCTGTGGTTTGCCGATGACATCGAGTGCTTTTAGGTGGGGGGGGGACAGAAAATGCTTTTGATTTCCAGCTTGTTTCGCAGGGAAATTTCTGGTTGTGTTGTGACACAAAAATAAAATCAGAAGGTGACAAGTCACTAGCTAGAGGGAGAATTTGTTTCTAGATCTCTATATGCTATGGCAGATCCATCATTAAGGAGGATATGTCTATTCTTAGTGAAAACAACTGCTTGATAATATCCACAGCTGATAACTGTCTTTGATCTTATTCATTCCCTTCTGAGTGAAATTGAGTTAATTATAAGGAAATTATAGCTATTTTGTCAGATATGCTACCTTTTTTTCTCTCTGTTTTTATCTTAGTTTTCACTGAGCAGATATTTTAGGGTAAATGATAGTGTAGGAAAGCAATGAATTCGGTATAATGTACTAAATCCCATCCTTTGATCTCATACATATCATTCTTTGACTTTCTGGAAGAAAGAGGGCGATGAAGATCATATATACTTTATCTGCCCTGCTGGAGTGAAGCCCTGAAATAATAAGAAAGATTTATTAAATTATTGGTGCTTTGCTGTGGTGGCAGAATTCAGTGCAAAAAAAGGAAAAGAAGAGAGAATAAAAGGAAATAATCTCCTATTGTTTTGCAGATATTGAAGCTGTTAGGGTTTTTTAAGCTCTCCTTTTTGTATGATCAGGAGATTTCACGCACAACTCAAGTTGCGAACACAATACACTATGCACATTAAAGTGGATGTTTATTATAGTCATTATGACTAATATTTGCTTTGAAGTTAGTAATTTCTGGATAAATTATTCAGAAAAAAAACATTTTATTGTAGAAGGACTCACGGGGTGTTTTCTACTGATGCTCTCACTGCTTGACAGCAAAGCATTCGACCTTTGTCCATACCACTGTATTTTTTTTCAGATCAGATCTTTCCAGGCAAGCATCTTCCTCAACTATTAGTTGAAAGAGGATCTAATCAGTTGGTAGACGTATGATCTTCAGCAACATCAGCAGGAGAAAGCTTAGAATGCTTGTAACTGTTTTGCTTGGAATTCGTAAGAGCCATTTCACCGGCACCAATGTCAGATCTTTAGGGATGCAAACGTAATGACCCTAAATATTAGTTTACATTGCCTGGTTATAGGTGAGCCATTAAAATCCCTAAGGACTCTGTATTAAATGTTGACACAAGGAGCTGACAAGGCCAGTCCACTTAAGGAATAATTTTACAGAACATAGAATCATAGAATCACCAGGTTGGATGATGGGTTTGGTTTTTTTCCTTGCTGTACTGTTTATTTAGTGACACACAAATACTACAAAAAAAGTATGCCTTAAAAAAATGGTACAGTAAAAGTGGGGAACAATAAAATTTACAGAGCTTTCTGTTGTGGTTTTGTTCTGTTGCAGCCTAGGACCTCTGTATAATAGTAAAAGCCCCAGTTTTCAATATTGTTAGGTCTATTCCAGAAAACTGTCCAGAAAAAACCCAGCAGTCTTCCCAAGTTGTGAGCTTGCATTCCGCGTGGGTTACATTTGTTGATTATTCTTTAATTTGCCCTGTAGTATCTCCATTTATATACCTGGAGTTACACTGATGTAAAACAGAAGATGGATTCACTGTATTAAACCTCAGTTAAGGAGCTTGCATTATACTTCTGTTGACTGATGGAACAATTCTAGTTTTTTTCTTCCTCGGATTAAGGCCGAGGAAAAGCCTCAAAAATTCAGAAGTTGTGGTGAAAAACAAGTTATAAGTATGAAAAGTTTATTTTTCTTCCCTCCACCTCAACCTTTATGTGTTACAGTTCCATTAAGAGACTGGAGATACAGTGAAAGCTGATTTTGCAGTAATCAGTTGTTTTACATTCACGATATTTTTGCTGTGTAGCCAACTACAAGTTAATGGGATTTATTAAATTTTAGATCCTGCCTTGTCTAAAAACAACCTTAATGCATGTAAATAGTTCTAGGTCTGAGCTGGCTGAAAGAATTCTGATGGTTTTTCTTGTGAGTTCTTTGGCGCGGTTGGAGTTGAATAAAGACAACAAATGGTGAAGTTTATCATAGGTGGAAACAGAATAAAAACCATCTGCAAGTGCTTCTGGAGGGCCAGGGAAAGATCACGTAGTTTACTGCAAAGCTGCCTCTGGGCGCTCTGTAAAGCAAATCACAGGAATCAGAGGTACCCGCTGGGTTTTACACAGAGACGAGCAGTTTTTGGGCTGCGCAATAAAGGGTCAGACTGGAGGATTATTACTGTTATTGTTAGGAAAATTATTTGTTTCCTATGGCCTCCCAGAAGGGGTAACGTCAGGCAAAACCTCTGTAGTTTTATTTCAAAGGAATTTGTGGCAATTATTAAACCGACATATAGGACCTTGTAACTGCCAAGTCTCAAATGAGCAACAGAATGAAAATTTGGCTGTAACAAAAAAACAAGAATTTTTTTCTTTTAAGGAAAAGACTGTGAACTGGGATTTTGAAGCTTAGCTGAAAAGCAACAAGAATAGTGTCCCAGGAAAAGGCATAACGGAAAGTAAATCTCATCCGCTGACCCTGTTTTTAACCAAAGTATTGGCTATTAATATTTCAGAGCAAGGAATTTTTCTTGTTTTTATAAAGCTATAAGTGAGATTGACAAACTGTATTCAACAAGAGGCGATACGCAGCTCTGATTTGTAAACTCTTATTAGTAGACTCTTGAGAATAATCTCAGTAAAAGCAATAGAGAGAGTTGCATATACAAAAGTGTGTAGCATCCAGTTTGTGCTTTAATCATTAATGGGAAATCTTCACTTGCACTTCATCTGACCGGAATTCCCTTACGTGGCATAACTTGACCAAACCTTCTGTGTCTGAAGGGATGTGCTCAAACAGGAGTGAACCCAAGTTCTGAAAAGAAGTAGTAAAAATTATATTAGAGAGAACTAATAATTTTATAGAGGTTAAACTTGAATTTGAAGTCCCAATAGGGCGTTGTGTGCGCGCGCGCGTTTGTGATTGGGGTTTTGCGTTCAGGGTTTTAATTTTCTCTCCAAACCCGCTGCCTCCTGCCCTTCCTTCCCTCACCCTCTGACCTGTCTTCACTGCATGTGGACTGCAAGCTTTACAGTTTAGTTTGATTGTTGTCTGTGAGTATTTCCGCAACGATACTTCTGTACCTAAGTTTGCATAAATTGCCTTGGATAGAATCATAGAATCATAGAATCACCAGGTTGGAAGAGACCCATCAGGTCATTGAGTCCAACCATTCCTATCAAACACTAA
>WAAB01003127.1:5341-42679 GCA_013389865.1 Piaya cayana | reverse complement strand
CAACTACCTGAAAGGAGGTTGTGGAGAGGAGGGAGCTGGGCTCTTCTCCCAAGTGACAGGGTACAGGACAAGAGGCAATGGCCTCAAGCTCCACCAGGAGACGTTCAGGCTAGACATTAAGAGGCAGTTTTTGACAGAAAGGGTCATTGGGCACTGGCAGAGGCTGCCCAGGGAGGTGGTTAATTCACCTTCCCTGGAGGTGTTTAAGGCACGAGTAGATGAGGTCCTGAGGGACATGTGTTAGTGTTTGATAGGAATGGTTGGACTCGATGATCCAGTGGGTCTCTTCCAACCTGGTGATTCTATGATTCTATGTGGAATTTCTTTAAAACTCCACAGCATGCTGCAGATGTTTATTCATGGATGAGTATCTTTCCAGTGCAATCCTTGATATGCCAGAATGCTGCATTTTTTCCCCATACTTCTCCCTTAAGAAAATTAAATCAATGACTCCTTTACCATCTGCCCTGAAGGAATAAAACTAATAGAGATTTTCAGGGCAGTAGCCAGAATGCCCTTCCTTCTGATTGTGTTTTGAATGCTGTATGCATTATTTCTTCTTAATTCTTTGATTTTCTCATCTGCTCAAGCAACTGTCTCCTTTGCAGTCCATAACATCTTGAGAGAATGGTTTGCATCATGGTTTCTTGTTTTGCTTGTGTATTTTGTTTTAAGAGATTTGCTCAGAAGAGCAAAGACTACCCTGAAAGGGGGTAATGAGATTTTAAATAAGCTGCATGCAATTCAAATGGTAAATTGGAAGATTATCTGGAATGTTGGGGTTTTTTTTGAGAATATTTTAAGCCCTCAGTCTGGTTACATCTGAGCACCTAGAAAGACCACAGAAGAATTTCTGAGACTTCACAGAAGTGTGATATGTCTGTGCTGGGAAAGCAGACGGTACCAGTACAGTGTGGGTGGACTCCTGGATAATATCCACCTAAAGCAGGCAGTCTCAGGTGTCATGAAACCCTAGAGAAAATACTGTGTAATTTTGCCAAGACGTTTATTTGGGCTACCAGGTAGGAGGTAAATTTACACCTTGCTCCTGCCAAGACTGTGATGTAGTCAAGGAAGGCTTGTGTGAGCCAGAGGTGGGGCAAGCATACGGACTACACAAGCTTACAAGCTTCAGGATGGGAGGAGGCACCCTTGTCCTGCAATTTAATAAGTGATGGACAGCTTGTTTAGTCTCCCTTCAGTGGAGCTGAAAGCTGTGAGGGAGGTTAATGAAAATATTATGAAGCGTTCACCAAGAAAATATGGGTTTCTTACAAATGTTAGATCAACATCCCACTTCATTCTCTCTCTTTGAAATAACTTCGTCCATTTCAGTCTCTTCGAACACCTTTGCTCAGACTGATGCCAAAAAAAAGTGCTTCATTTTCAAATAAATTTTAAAAGCAGCAAAACATTTATTATATATTTATGAAGTGCTTCAGTGGCTTGAATAGCATGGGATCTTTCTTCTAAAGATTTCTATATTTCTACTTATCTATTGCAATCTAGTAGCTGAAATTGCTGTATAATGTAGGCAAAAGGGCAGTTTTGGATTAGCTAACTCAGATTACCTGAACTAACGTCAGCCTGGCTGTAGAGACCCATGTAAGTTATAAAAATCAGGTTAGGAGCTGATTAAGTACTGAGTTAAAGGAGCCCATGCAGAGCTCTGGCTTCACTGTGGCAGAGAAAGAAGTGCCTGTAGTCGAGCCAATTATCTTAAAATTAACCTGCCTTTATCTACACACTATAGTACAGTTGCAGCAGTGACCACGGCAGATGTGGCTGTATGTTCCTAGGAAAATTATGCTAGAAATAGATGAAAATAACCAAATTGTAAAACTTTGTTTAGTTTTTGTAGTTCTCGGTATAAACTGACTTTTTGTATGAGACTGCAAATATTTTCATATTGAGTGAAAAGCAAAACACGCACCAGTATCTTAATTTACTCTGCTTAACAAAGCTAATATTAAATCTTAAAGTAGCACCCTAACAACACTTGAGAGGGTGGCAAAGGTTCTTTTGGAGAGAGCTAATTACTTTTACGTGGTTTATTTTATTAGCAGAAATCTCTCCCTTGATCAATTTTAAATTGGCAAGATGATTATTATCTGCTTTATCAGCTGTTCATCATACTGAGATATTCATGATTAACTTGAAGTAAACACTTCTAGCTATACAATATCCACAGCTCTATACATATTTTTTTTTTATGAGAACGCTTCCATTTTTGCTTAATTCTAGGATAGATATTTGAGATCACATTTGGTGCCTGTGGTGCTTTCTATTACCTAGAATGCTCCTGGAATAGCCTTTATGCCAAGCTTACCTACCTGAGACACGTGTGCTGGTCACTGACTATTGCGTGGGGCTCTTCTCCAAGAATGTTCAGGAAAAAAATTAATTTCTCACAAAGATTTTTTTTTCACAATAACTGGATGATCAAAAATCCAACTAAATCTTTCTTTGTGCGAGAGCTATCAGCTCATACCTGGTTCCTATGCGACACAGAAAACAAGGATAGATTCATCTATCCACGTCCATCTTGAGCTTCTTGTTTCGTGTGTTCTTTATGTTGTTCAATCTTACTAGTCAAGACAAAAATCTTTTGGCAGAGGGACTCTTTGAGGCATTACTGCTGAGAAGGGAGGAATGGCTTAATTAAAGGGTGAGGTGGTTCAATTGTGTTTTTTTTATATAATTTGAGAAATGACATTTCTGAACATTGATCAAGTCTGGCATTTGTTATGCTGTCGTTCCTTATGATAAATCTCAGTATTTAGGCATGGATTGATGCCATCAATGCGTTTCCAGCTTTTTCTTCTGTATGTTAGGGTGGAGATAATGTGTCAGTTTTCAGTGAAGCCTTAAACACCTGTTTAATTGCTCAACCCATATTTTACTGTCACATCTTTCCTAGTACTGTTAACATCGTTGTGGTTAGCTGAAGGTCAAATTCCATTAAGAACAACTGCAAACTCACATCTCGGGCACTGTTTTAACTCCTGAAGATATAAGTGCATCAATTTACGCTGTAAGCATTATCTGGACAGCAAAAGCTGTGCTACATTTGCTTTTCCCACCCCCCCTTATCTTCAGAGAGTACAGGAGCTGGTACGGAATGAGACTCTTGGGTGGGTAATTGTCCTGTTGAAATACATGCGTAAATGCTATTAATACTAATGGACCACAAAACTAGGTATTAAGGGGCAAACAGTGCAGATGTTTTACTGCTAGGGTCAGTGTCTTATTCTGCTTAACCATTGCCTACCAGGGAGGATCAAGGTAGTGGTGGAGGAGGAAGGATGGTTTACCGCTTCTACTGGTTGTATTTTGAACAGCTGGAAATCAAAATTTTAGAGACAAGTCTTGGAAGAGTTCTGTTTCACAGTTCCCAGAGACCAAGCTCCAGCTGGTGGATGTTTGTGCTTGTAGACAGTCACTAGTATGAGAAACATATAGGAAAAAATCAGAATATGCCTATTTTTAGGTGAATTCCTACCCAGATTGATGTAATATTTTGTCTGTTTTCTCAATAACTAAAAATAAACTCACCACGACATGGTTCTCCCCAGCAAAGAGTCCTTCTTTCTGTACTATTCCAAGCCCGAACAGTTTATAACCTGCTGAAGTTTCTAATGTGATATCTAAAACTAAGACACTGAACAAGATTCTGAATAAAAAAAATAGCGTGATATCACTGTTGGGCAAGAATCTCTGATATAGGTGTCTCCAGCCATGCTGCTGTCAGCTGTGGGCTGTTAAATCACTCTCAGTAAGAGAAGATGCCACGTTTATCTTCTCAAAGTCACTAAATTGATGGGAATCATCTCAATATCTGACCACACACTCAGAAAATAAGTACCCCTCACTGAGATGGGTTGATGAATGGTGATGATTTACCTGTGCATAACATTCTCTGAGTTTCTGCTGATGCAATTTCAAGAAACGTTTAGTATTTGCTATCAGTTATTGTATTTCTGCCTTACTCAGAAAGGAAATATGGGTGCGGTATTAATTTAGCCTATGAATTGCCTGAGACAAGCAATGAAAATGATATTCTATCTTGCAAATAAATAAAATAAATAACAGGAGGCTGATGCCACTGAGAGCATCAACACTTTCAAATGAACCTGCACAAAGGGATCCGTAGACCTATGGTGAGTTATGGGCTGCTTTGCAGAAGTGTTGAGGTGTCACAACTACATAGGTGGTGGGGGAAAAAGCTGCCAGGGCACCACCACTCCAAAGATCTTCCTCGCTGGGCTAAGCAGCTGCATGTACCTCTTCTTCCTTGAGTCAGAACCCCTGAAACATGGTGCCCTGCACTCTGCCTGTCTTCAAAATCTTAATTCACGGTGTATTCAATGCAGTGAAACTTCATGGTGAAAAGAAAGTTAGAGGGGAAAAAAGTTACTTTAGAAGAGCAGTAGCAAAAAAAGGGTTTAGAGGATGTTTGTCTAGTGCTCTTTTATAGAGAATGCAAAGCCCATTAGTGAATTTTGGGCTGTTGATTGAGGGAGGATAGCATAGGCTAACAATTGCGCTTTTCCAGTGACAAGTAAGACCTGGCAGAAGAGCTTCACCGAGTTTTGAAAAGGTTATATTAAAAAGTTGGCAGAAATTCATTTGTTTAGCTCAAAACCGCTATGTTCCAAAGATTAATTAATTAAAGGAGAGGACTAGACAAAAGGCTTGCTGCTTTAGAAATCTGATCTGTGGGCAAAATGATTTTTTTTTAAAATAGAGTTTTTCTCTTTTTTACTTCATTGCAATTTTCTAGATGCCCTTTCATTGGGAATGTGAATTTTGTTGGAGATGATACCGTTATTAATGTGTGCAGCCTTCAGCTCCTTTGAACAGGTGATGAGAAATAGTTTGAGAGCAAGCTTTTGAAAACTTTAATCTTTCCCAAGAAATATAAAGCGCAGTGTACTTATCATTAGATATTCCACTAAGCCGACATGAAATATTTATGGAATTCCTTTCTTTAAAGATTGCTGGGCTAAAGATTACCATATGAAGGTTATTTGTTTATTTTTTTTTTTCATAACATTAAATACGTTAATGATTAAAGAGATTCTCAAAAGACCACAAGCATGAAAAGATAATTTTGTATGCTTTTCAGAAAACAAACCCCAGCATCCATTAAAATATTATAGTTTATTTCAATATTTTGTGTGAATGTAATAAGCAGTCTAATAACAAAGCATTAAGCTAAAATAAAGTAGCAGCTGTAGGCAAAAATAAATAAATAAAAAGCCTCCAAATGTATGGACTTGAATTCTGTTATTGCCAATGTACCTGTTACCCTATTTTTGCCTCAATTTAGTGGTTGCTCTGAAAATGAGGCAAAATAGAACTACAGATTAATGGCATATTTCTTTTCTTCTTTTCTCTACCTGTTTCTCAGTATTGTCTTGGGTTATTGGCTTTTTTAAAAAATATTCTAAATTCGCTGTAAATATCACTCTTTCTTGAGCTGAGACAGATATAAGCTGACTGAATCACAATTAACGAGCCTTAAAATTAATGAGATGTAACTTGCTTCTTTAATATTTGGGATGCAATAAAAAATGCAGTTTATCTGAGGACTTTAAAACATATGGGGATTAAATATAAGATAAGGAAAAACACATGCTTGTGCATATGTGGTCTTGACTTGTCCTTAGACAATGCGGAATTTCTAGTTTTAGTAAAACTTATTTTTAAAGTAACATGAAGGCATAGGTGGATGATATTGAGAAACACAGGTACTGGAACTGAACAATAAACAAT
This sequence comes from Piaya cayana, assembly GCA_013389865.1. NCBI lineage: Eukaryota > Metazoa > Chordata > Aves > Cuculiformes > Coccyzidae > Piaya > Piaya cayana. The sequence goes on along the minus strand of WAAB01003127.1, from coordinate 36,901 downwards.
TCACCTTGGGATGGTTTTCTTTGTCATTTTGTGACCGTTTTCTGTTGCTTTTTGAACGCTTCAGTGTCTCTCTAGATGTCTTTGTCACATAAATACAATAGTCTCTGCAGGTGACTAATGGAAAAATCAAGGGCCACAGTTGATGGGATGGGAGAGTCTTTTCCATGGAGACAGTAGGACTGAGCTGCTATAGGACGTTACATCCGTAGGTGGTACTTTTGCACAAAGAACACTTGAAAACCAATTTATCCACAAATGCTCCTGCACTTAGTACAAACATGCTGCGTGTGTTCACCACCATGTCTGTGCTTATATAAAAATGAAATTGATCAAGGCCCAGAATGTGAATATTTGAAGGTCAGATTCAAAAAAATGTTTCCAGAAACTGCAAGGAAAAAGAAATGTTTCAAGTAGTTTAGCAAGGTTAGGTTTCCTTAGCAGAGAGATTTGTTTTAAGATGTGTTTATTGGTTTGTGTCTTGGTAGAATTTCAGTGTGTTTATAACTGTGAGACAGCCACCATTCTGGCATCCACTTAAAGCATGAAAAATATGTTTTCTTCAAGGTCCTGGTAATGGAGAATGAGGATTTTTTGAAATCTTTTCACATTTTAGATATAGTACTAATTTTTCTTATACACAAAAGAAAGCACTTTATTTCTAGTATTATGTTTCATGGTCTCTGGTATAAATATGACCATTAACAAGCTCTCACATTAGTGGTATGTGCAAGACTATCACCAGGTATCAGTGGAAAAGAAGCAAAGCTAGATTGCATTCAGTTAGCCAGAGAGATTAATGACTCTAGGACAATTTTAAAGATCTCAAGACGTCAATACTGATTGTTCTTTTCCTATATACAGGGGAAAAAAAAGCAGACCAAGCAAATATGACACCAAAACATAAAAGGCAATACTGCTGCAGTTCAAATACTTTTAAAAAATCTGTTTATAAGGAAAGGCATTGTGATAATACTTGAAAATGTGCAAAACAACCACTGCATAATTCTAGATGTAGATTTAGACTTTTGTGATACTCTGGGCGTTCCAGTACTAATTTTAATTTGTAATTAAGGCTGAAGTAAACCTTAGAATCTGTCATCTGTGTGATGACAGGATGTCCTTCATCACTCTATACATGTCCCTGTTGTTTAGAAAAATGCAAGATTGTTTGCCACTCGTCATCAGTGTTGATGTATCGTAGGGTTGACCCTGCTGCTCCTNAGTACTAATTTTTCTTATACACAAAAGAAAGCACTTTATTTCTAGTATTATGTTTCATGGTCTCTGGTATAAATATGACCATTAACAAGCTCTCACATTAGTGGTATGTGCAAGACTATCACCAGGTATCAGTGGAAAAGAAGCAAAGCTAGATTGCATTCAGTTAGCCAGAGAGATTAATGACTCTAGGACAATTTTAAAGATCTCAAGACGTCAATACTGATTGTTCTTTTCCTATATACAGGGGAAAAAAAAGCAGACCAAGCAAATATGACACCAAAACATAAAAGGCAATACTGCTGCAGTTCAAATACTTTTAAAAAATCTGTTTATAAGGAAAGGCATTGTGATAATACTTGAAAATGTGCAAAACAACCACTGCATAATTCTAGATGTAGATTTAGACTTTTGTGATACTCTGGGCGTTCCAGTACTAATTTTAATTTGTAATTAAGGCTGAAGTAAACCTTAGAATCTGAGCTGTGTGATGACAGGATGTCCTTCATCACTCTATACATGTCCCTGTTGTTTAGAAAAATGCAAGATTGTTTGCCACTCGTCATCAGTGTTGATGTATCGTAGGGTTGACCCTGCTGCTCCTGCTGTGTGGCTTATCTCCACTGATTGGCAGCACAATGTTTATGCAGATGTTATTAGATACAGCGAGACAGGAAAATGTTGACTTGTGCCTGAAGAACTTTCCAGGCTCTGATGTACCTAAAAGGCATTGGTGGTCTCTTGAGAACTTATTTATTTCTGTGTGCATGAAGGCTATCAGAAAGATCATTTGTATTTTATTTTTTTTTATTGAGAACATGATGGCCTGCCAGATGTTGTCAGCTGTGAGGTATGTTTCCTTTGTGTCACTACAATTTTGTTTCTGCTTTTATGAGCCAATTAGTTCCAAATACGGGAAGAAGAGCACAGCACACGCTGCGTTAAGTAAAGATTTGCCACGTTTCAGAGTGGGCAAAGAAGGAATTGGAACCTTTCCAGATGCGAGCTGGGCAATGAGAGCCCGTAAACTTTCCAGTGGAAATATTGGTGGTGCTACTATTTATTCTGTGACATAGGGGTTTGGTGCTTGTGATATAGGTGTTTGTCTGCTCTCAAGATGCATTAGGGCTCTGATATGTGTGATGGCAGAATCTAGAAGGTGATTTCATTTGATGTTTTCCAGAGCACTGCTTGAGAGTGACATAGACAGGCATTTAGGAGCCAAAAATCTCTATGATAGATCACTAGATCTGAACATCTAGTTCACTTATGAGCTACTAAAATTTTATACCAAGATGCTGTGACGCTCTTTGATCCTAAAAGTACTCATTGCTTGCATAATTTTCTATACTGAAATCACTTACGTGCTCCAGTGATGCAAAACTCAATAAGAAATGTGTTTTATTCCAATGGCAATGAGGCAACACGGGTCCTACTGGTGATTTTGATAGCTTTTAATGAAAACTCAGGGAATAACTAAACAGAGCAGAGCTCTGAAGTTCTGCTTCATGGCTGAGGTTAAAAATAGAAACACCAAAATCAGGGAGAATATAGATAAGAAACATACAAATGTTTCTTTGAGTACATATTTGTGAATATGTATAAAGGATTTTTTTTTCTCTATTCAATGGGTGCCATAATTACCGTGATTAAGTTCCAGAACAGTAAAATAATTTTCTTGCAAATCCTTAGGAACTTATATTCTATTCTACATTTGGGATTCTGATTTTAGCTATTTTATTTCATGTTACTGAAAAACTTGCTTCATGCGTGTCTGTCTGAACATCATCTTTGTTCCTTTTCACAAGCGTATATTCTACTTTGTGAGTATTTCCTCAGATGTGGGGTATGTTAAGTATTGTTGAAAACCAAGCTGTGTACTGTCGACAACAAAATCTTCTTGAGGCTTTGCCAGGTTTCAGAACAATAGTGGTTTCATTGGTCTTATTCATAAATCATTTGCTATGTAATCAAAGATTTTAGCTTTAATTAGTTCCTTTAAATAATGAGTAATTTAATCAGAGTGCTTCATGGTAATAAAGTTTTAATTCTAAAAAAGGGAAAAAATACTCCCCAAACAATTTTTACCTTTTTTAACATTTATAGTAATGGTGACATATCACTGACCACAGCGACTTCGATCTTGCCACCAAAGTCGTTTCCAAAATTTTTTTTCAAGAATTTTTAGAAAGCTTTGAAATTATTGGGAATGAACTGACCTGAGTATTCCATGTGTGTAAACTAATGAAGTATTTATGATATTCATGTCAACGAAACACAAACTTCACAACAGCTTTTGCATCTGTCACTGCTTTGACCTCTGTTGCCCGCTCTGAAGCACGACTAACCTTCCCTTAATGCAACATGTGCTGCTCTCTTCTTCCTTCAACATTTGGGACTAATCAGCTCTTACAAGCGGAAACAAAAAATCTAATAATGCAAAGGAAATATGCTACTGTTGTGTTATGACAGTTCATAATGTTTCAGCCAGGTGCTCACAAGACTACAATCTTGTTTTCGTCTCTCTGAATTGCTCAGTTTACTTCTTGCAATATGTCAGGCTATTTTTCTGTCATATCATCTGTCATTTACTTTGAGGTGTATGGTGGAAGAAGGAAATGTTAGGGCTGGAAATGCTTTCTCCTATGGTCTGCTTACTACGTTTCAAGACATACTTTAGGTATAATTGAATGAATAATTTCAGGGTAAGGAATAATTATTTTAGTTAAAAACTTTCCATTTTTTCTCCCAAAATGCACAAGGATTACAGTATCAGTTTCTGCTCCACAAAGATACTGCCTCTATCTCTGGATTTCTTGCTCACAGAGAACTGTGTGTTCCTTAAAGGAGTCTGCTGCGGATGCCAAAAAAGTAAATGAAATCCTATTTCTGGACCTGGAGATGCTGGGCAGCGAGGAGGTGATATAAATTGATGCCTGGCTTTTTGTGCTGTTATCATCCTTTAGGTCCTACTAAGGAAACTTGAAAATTGAATGCATTATTTTATTTTGTGGGAGCTGTTTTGAGTGGCGACAGGCTTCTGAGAAGAATGGAAGTATAAATACATCAAAGCAGAACAAAACAGAAGAAACATGTAAAAAATTGAACGGATAAAGCTCTCCTCACAGGTTTCTGCACAGATGGTCTTGGAGCAGTGCCAGGAACCTACAGGTGCAGGCGCCTTCCCTTAGTCCTCATTCTCTTCAAGCAGCTCTCAACTTCATAACTCCTTGAACCCTGGAAGTACATTGCTTTTTGCGTCTCGCCAGATGATTCATAAAGGTTTTTGCTAGTCAACTAGAAAGGCTATTGCTTGAAATCCTTTAAAACACTTTGTCTTATCTGGTAAGTTAGAGTCAGCAGCAGCAAAAAAAAAAAAAAGACACGTTATAGCAAGTCTAAGAACTGTTATTGATTGTCGTTGTTTTGCCCTGTAGAAGAAGGTGAAGTAGCTGTGTGATGTTGCTATAGTAGCTGCAGTTCTTCTTGAGTGTCATTCTGAGAGTTGCGAGGGCTGTGAAGGCTACTCCAAAGAGAGACAGTGATTAATGCTACTGTATTCGTGGCCTCACAGATCTGAAAGAAACCTCAGGAGGTCATCTAATCCATACTTTTGCCCAAAGGCAAGGTAAACGCCACTTAAGAGATTCCTCACAGGCGTTTGTTTAACCTGATCTCTCCATCAGAAATGGAGATTGAGCAGCACCCCTGGATAATTTACTCCTGCACTTAACTAATTTGTCTCTCTCTTCTTTATCTTCAACTACACAGTGGTTTTTATCATCTGTCATAGTTCCTCAACTTTTGTGAGATGCTTATTTGTGAGGCTTGAACTGAAGGTAAATTAGGATGATTCAGACCTCTTAGCTTAGTTTAAAATATGAAAGTGAAGATCAAAAGAAAACATACACTTATTTTGCTTAAAGTTTACCAAATGAGTGTTACTTGACTGGGGAACAGATTATATAGAACCTCTTGGCTTCCAAACTACATTTCACCTAAAGAAATATGAGCAAATTCTGCTTCTGAAGCACATCATTATGAATAATTTAGGGACTCTGGGATTGTTCATTATACATAAAGGTATTGCAGGCAATAATATATCATTTGTTTTCACAGAGGCTCTTTGTAATTTGGCATAGAATTAATACTGTATCCTAGCAGAAAGTAATGTATGCTTGATGAAAACTATCTGCCTGAGTATTAGTGGCTTTGTCAAACTAACAGATCAAAAATCTAATGTGAAATTTGTGTTTTAATAAAATTAATGGAGCCCACCACTAGGACTTGGGAAAGCAGTTTATGATGCTCTGGCGGTGTAGTGGCCGTAAATTAGTTGGATCAGTTTCCCAGAGAACGTCTAGACAAGCAAAATAAGTCTGCATTGCAGCATCTGCTAGCTTGGAGTATGCTGGGCATGTTAGAGCCTTGTCGTGTCCCACCTGGTTGGTTTGTGGAGCACAGTTTGCTGTAACATTAAGTGGCTTCAGAGCATGTTGCTTCTGGTTTCAGCCTTTAAACAAATGTTCAGGTAAAAGTATTTTTATATATTGATAAATAACTAATTTTATATGTTTCTCTGTGCTTTGTTGCTTGCAAGAGTGTTGTGCCAAGGTTTTTACTAGAAGCTGGATAGGTGTGTCAAGGTTTTCCATGAGAAAAGCACAGGACACATGTGATACATCCATCTAACGAGAAATACTAAATGAAAATGCCTGCAGGAAGAACATCTAATTTTTTTAATACACTGGGAATAATTAATTCACCAACAGTTCTGATTTGTGTCAGTCAAAGCCGAGTGAGTTGCTTCTCACTTTATGGCCCTTCTGATTCATTCATGAATTGTATGCTGGATTTGACCTCAAAAGAGCTTTATGCACACTGTCCAATTTGATGCGAGTGAGTGCCATTAGTATTCTAATGAATAGCATTACTTGTAAAATTATGTTAGTCCTGAAGGTTATTGCAAGTGGTAAGAATACTAAAGTCAGTGCCACTGAAATATCTGAGTTCTGGTGCCAGTTTCAGATCTCTGATGCTTTTAATGCTTCTTAAAGTTTCCTTCCAACCCAAACCTATGATTCCACGAAGTTGAGAGGCTGAGAAAAGAAAGCCAGGGAGAGGATAAGCATCTCTTATATTTTTTACCTCTGTAAGTCATTCTATGAGAGTATTTTATATCTTTTTTTTTCCTTTAAAAAGAAACCTGCAAAGGGAAATGTTTTGTTTTGGATAGAAATAAGTACTTTTCACTTTTTTTTTCCCATCAGTTTGTCACAAGGGTTGTTCTTAGGTACTGTATTAAATTAGCTGAGCAAATTCTGGTTTTCTGCATAAAACATTTGACAAAAATCAAACATTTTTAAAGAAATGGCTTCAATCCATTAGGAAGAATTTCTGAAGTATTTGAATCCAGCTGCACAGAACTATCCTAATTCCAGAAAATGACTCCTTTGTGCTGCACTGTTGAAAACATACTAGTTTCCAAAGAAATTAATTCTTGGGTGACATCAAGTCCTGATTTACTTCTGTCTCCCAACCTCTTCTGCCCATCTGTCCTATCTGTTTAGCTTCTATCATTGAAGGTATGAAAATCTTCCAAACCTTGAACATGCCAGAATTTCCACTTCTATCTTAGAGTGAAAGCCTATGTGCACAACTGCAAATTTGAGCTGGCAACAGGAGAGAATGACTAAAAATGTAAGTCTATCTGTGCTTGGTATAAATATAAATCAAAGTATAAAGTGTATAATCATCTGGGGTAGTTGTATATGAAAAAAGGTTCATACAATTCTGTAAATAAATTTAAACTTTTTTTTTTTTTTTAAAAGTCAAACTAGCTTTTAACACATCCAGAAAGGAAAATGGCTGCAAAAATATTTCTTTTTAATTTTATGGTAATTTTGGTTTTAATTTTAACCAACTTATCAGTAATTTCTGTAATTATTCCTAATTGCTCCAAACTCACAGAGGTTAAATTATAAACTGTACTCCATATTCTAAGTGTCAGAGCCCTAGCTAACTGCCAGAAGATCAAAATAAGCAGACATGAATAAAGCCTGTTTCCCATATAATTTGCATTAGTTTTATCATGACCTTATGCAAATAAGTATTGCACACATACTTAGGCAACCAACCGATGATTGGTACATGTGGAAATCAAATTTAATTAATATAAAACTAAAGGAGAAATATGCAGTTTGTGTTTGCTTGTTTGCATATGTTACCGACTGCGTATGTATTTCATAAATGTTGAATCCTAACTATCTGGGGTGCTAAGGTTGAAGAGCAGTTGCTGGGCTTGATTCCATGGCTGGAATTGCCAGATGGCTTTTTGTGGTCATGCCTATTTCCAAGCATTAATTCAATGAAAAAGATAGGGTCACCTCTACAATTTTTTTTAAATAAAGTGCAAAATGATGCAAGCATAGTTACCAACCCAAACCTCTGCCCTGGACTTATTAGATTTGCTAATTTTTAGAGATAACTACTGCCTGTTGTTGGATACAGTGGAAATAACGTAAAACATGACAGTCTCTTTACAATACAGAGTCAGTATAGGTCACTCACAAGATGGCTTATCTAAAAGTTTGCTTTGCACCGTCTTTATCACAGGTTTTGCAAGAAGTAACACAAAAAAAGACGTATTTCTATGCCTCTATAAATACAGAGAAGATAAATTACCTTGGATCTTATCGCTACTTTTTCTTCTAGCATCTAATGTTTCTGTTATTATAATTAATTCTTTCTGTGTTGATGGGAAACTAATCAAGATTCAATCTTTTCAGTTCTCTTTATTCTCTTTTTCAAGTTCAACATGCGACCGATTCCATTCTCCTCTGTTTTCTTCCAGTGTATGTTCCTACCTGCCTTGAACTGCTCAGGATTTGTCAGCCTTCTTGATAATCATGAACTGAGATTTAATTAACTAACGTTTAATAAAATTTTATTTTATTCAGGTCTCAGAGCAGTGCCATTTCTTCCTTCTTTACCTTGCCCTGATCCTGATTTTGAACCCACGGGTAAAAAGCTTTTTTGCATACATGATTGGTGGATCAAGAGGCTTTAGCGATCTACTGACTTACATGTCAGTAAAACTGAGAACACCAGCACATCCCTGCTAGGCACTAACTCTTTTTATCCCCTTCAGTTCTCTTAGACTGACTTTCAAGAAAGCAACAATATCTTTTTCATCTCTTTGTTTATAGCTTCAGACCTTTCAGTTTTATCCTACTTTGAATAGCAATTGGGAAGGAATATTTAAGCTCATACAAAAGTCTAGGGATTTCACAAAGTCATGTCAAAAGCAGTTCAGTGTAAATAACATGAATCTCCACTCAAACAGCATGATATATTTCTAGTTTGTGTTTGTGTGAATGATAGTAGGGAGGTATTTTGTTATGTCAATGATTCCTGTGTCTGTATGCAAAATGGACTTACGAGAATGCTTTAGTAGAGTAACGACTGATTTTCAGATTCTCAAAATTGAATGGTTGTTTTTAATCTTACAATTGGATGCCTTCTTCCTGCTAAGAAGTTTGTCTTGTTGACCAAAGCAATAGCAAAAATTATATTCTGAAAACTGCGTACTGTGGAATCACTTATAGAAATGGAGTGGTTGATGGTTTGAGTTATGGGAACTATGTGGTTCTTAAGATCCTTGGGATATTTCATGGCTTATATAGCTGTACTGCATCAAGAAATAAGTTGTGCTCTCTACATCAATGCTATGATGACACTTTAAAGTGATGATGATGTCTCAAGTTGGAAGCAGACTTGCTGCTTGCCTCCTTATGGCTTCTAAAAGAACTGTGTGGTCTGCTTATATCAGAGGTTTTGATGTTATTTCCTTAAAATCTTTAATTGCCAAAGAGACACTTTGAGTGACAACTTCTAGGATTTGGCCTCCTGAGAGCCTGAGAAGGCCAGCAGCTTTGCAAGTGCTGGATTAAGCAAGAATGCGATAAAAATGGCATTAATAAACTGGAGAGGGGCAGATTGAGGCTTGATATAAAGGAGAATTTCTTCACCATGAGGGTGGTGAGATGCTGGCACAGGTTGCTCAAGGAAGTTGTGGCTGCCCCATCCCTGGAGGGGTTCAAGGCCAGGCTGGATGGACCTTGGGCAGCCTGTTCTAGTGGGACCCATGGCAGGGGAGTTGGAACTGAATCATCTTTAAGGTCCTTCCCAACCCAAACTATTCTACGATTCTATAATTCTATGAAAATGTAGGAGATAGCAAGGTAATTTTAGGGTATCTGTACAGCAAAACAAAACCTGCTGTTCCACGAGGTTAACTAGCTGCTAATCTGTGAGTCCCACAGCAACTTGACTGCCTTCCAGGAAAATACATATATGAGATTGGAGATGAGGGTTACTGCACGCTTTGGCTCTTGAGCATATCTTAGTCCTGTTCTTCTGGAGCAGGGGAATCACAGTTATTGATGAAATCCTATTTAACTTACTGCATAAAGAGTTTGAGAATTAAACTCAAGGGTAGCTGTTGTGACTCTTCATTTGCAGGTTTTGCAGGCTGTTTCAATGAATCCAGGTGAAAAAAGCTTAGATAGCTGACTGAGGTCTGCAGGAATTCCTCAATATCTCTCTGAGATTCTTTTGTGCTTGTGAATGTTCTGTATGTCATTTCACTACCATGGCAGGGAGTGTTATCCTAGTTATCCCAAGGTTATCCTAGTTTTGTACTTTGTATTGCTGTATAAACAGAGTGCTACTGATAATAGTTCATTTTGATAAGACTACTTTTAAGCAATATGGAAAAATGTCACTATTTTTTTTAGACTAAATATGAGATGTATTTGCAGTTTTACTGTTTCTCAAAGATTTCCTGTTAAAGTAGAATGTTATTTTTTTTGCAAAGAGTAGAGGTCATTATGAAAAAGTTGATGATTATTCATTTTGAGTGGCAGCAGAGCTGTGACTCACCCTTTTCGTGGGCATCTTTCCCTAGTGGATTTTGAAAATTGGAAGTGGCTTCTGCCAACAAACAAAATATTAATGAAATGTCGTGTAGATGGAGGAAATGCTTTATACTCATGTTTTGCTGGGAGCTGAAAGGTATTGTAAGAAAGATGGGAACAAAGTTTTTAGCAGGGCCTATTGATAGGGCAAGGGGTAATGGTTTTAAACTAAAGGAAGATAGATTCAGATTAGATATAAGGAAGACATTTTTTACTATGAGGGTGGTAAAACACTGAAACAGGTTGCCCAGAAAGGTGGTAGAGACCCTGTCTCTGGGACATGTGAGGCCATCGTGGATAAAATTCTGAGCAACTAGATTGAGTTAAAGACATTCCTGCTCACTGCAGTGGCAGTGGGCTAGACAACCTTTAAAGATTCCTTCCAACCCAAGCTATTCTATGATTCTTTTTGGGTGAGAGCTTGAATATGTGTGTATTTGCATATTTATTATTTACAGAGCATCTGCAGCTTTGGTGCATAAGATGAAACTCCTGAAGATGTATTATACTGTTTATTACAATGATGGCGTATTAATTGTAATCACCTTATCATACTTTTGAGTGTGAGACTGTTTCAGATTTGCTCAAAAATGTAGAGTGAGCAAGCAAGGAAGCGTGGATGCTGAGGACAGGGAAACTCAGAAATTTGTCAGCCCATGCAGGTAAACTTTTCCCAACAATTTACCTGGAAATGCTTTCACAGGTAGCAGAGAGAGATGCTTCACTGGGCCAGAGCAGTTGTTAATCAGTCAATCAAACGCTTCCTACAATATGGGTTAAATTTAGTATGTCCTTGGTTACTGTCTGATGCACCAAGTGACAGCACAAACCTTTTGTTCCCTATTTTGTGCTTCCCTCGCCTAGGGCTGTCAGTAGGTGTTCAGATTAACGCTTTAGCAACAACCTGGGGAAAGCAACTGGATTTCCACAGTCAAGGGGAGGCTAGTAAATAATAAAGCCCATTAATCCTCTTTTCCATTAGTGGTAATGTCAGATAAACCTGCTTAGAGACTCGAGAAATGTTACGTGGATGATTTATTGCATGTGTAGTTTTAGATGTAAGTATAATTCTGAAATGTGGTACCTCTACAGGTTCACCAAATGACAGAGGAGAATAGCAAATGAATTACAGCACCGTATAATGGGAAATTTCGTTGTATCTCTTGGGTAATTTCAGAGCCTTTTCAGTTAGTGCTGGCTGCATTGGGTGGATACAAACAGCATCAACTGCAAAAGGTGACGGGATGCTTTGTGGTAAGAGTTGAAACTCAAAAACTTTCTTTGGTGATACTCTTGGAGAATAGGTTTCATTTAGTTCCTTCTCTCCTGCCTACTTGCTGTTTGACTTTGGTATGTGACTATTTGTAAAATGAGCTACGAATAAATCCATTTACCTACTCTACATCACAGGTGCAAACAGTAGTTATGGCTTTATAAGTGCTTTTAAATAGTGGGGATTCATTGCAATGGAGTATGGGGGAAACGTTTACCCTGTACTGAAGCCGGGGCTAACAATGAATGAGCTCCAAACTTCCCTCTCTTTTCTAGATTTACTCTCCATATTGATTTATAAATGAAAAATGCTTTTTGTCAGAAGCTTATTGTTCCTTGAGCTCTTCTTAAAAGCTTTGCTGTTCCCGACCTTAGCTGCATTTCCTTCTAAGAGAGGACTCAGCTACATTTTTATTCTGCTTGAAATTCACTGCACAAAACTATAATGCGACTGAGCGATGAGTTGTGGAGCACCTGCAGGCAGGGTGCAGGCACCTGATAGCAGGGATGACTCAGCCCTCCATCCCTCCAGTCTGGCATTCAGTTTTAACAACTTTGTTTTACTAAGAAGTAATCTACTACTTTCTGGACAGATACATTTTCCTAACAGTACCTTACTATATATTTTAAGCTTTCAGATACATTTATATGACATTGTGACTTGCTTAGATCTATGCTGTGATTGTGCTTTGGTAATCATTTCTAAATTATGGGATGCAAAGCAATTGAGAAAGAACATGCGGAATTGATTCAAAGGCTGGCTTTTTAAAAAGAGAGCTATTAAACAGGTTAGTCACAACCATGAGTCACTTGAATTGAGTCATGATTTCTTTTGGGTGGCTATAGATTATCTGGTTTTCTTGTTTCTCCACGCAGCTATGAGTAATGCTGCATTAAGAACTGTTACTGCTTTGGAGAATGGCTTTTCCATCCTCTGCGTGATGCCCTGTCTGAATACAATTTGTGTTGGGCAGTCTGCAATGTTGTTTATTTGCCCCCATTCTTTCAAAACGCTGGAGTGGCTGCATAAAACAAGCAATGAAATATGCGCCAAGTGTTGAGTTGACGAGAGAGACAAAAAAGTAAGGGATCTCATTATCAATCCATGTTCTGCACCATTTCTGAGGGGGTTAGTAGGAGATATTAGTAGTCATCCTGGCTTACGTTAGCCCTTTTGCCACCTGCAGTGACTGAGACAGGAGCTTCGGGGCAGTTACATGGAATGGAAATGATCTGTAAAGAACAGAAAAAACAAGTATGTGTGGGCATAGATATGTCCTGAGGTGGTAACTGGGTTGATGGCTTAGTAACTGTTGAAGCTGGGTTTGGATGTGTTGGGGTTTTTGACTTCTATATTTGTAGGGAGCGTGTATCAACACAGCTGTAGTGTTAGGCATAATCCCAGAGCCTTTACAACCATCACTCTAGATGCAAAATTAGCATAGTATGTACTGGCCAAACTTTTTCAGCTTGGTGGCTACCTAAAATTAGTCTGAAACTGTGTAGGTGCTTAAACGGGGGTTTGGGAGCCTGGATTTGAGTTAGAAAATGTAGGCTGCTGTTCTCTAAGCGCCAGCAGAGAGAAGGAGGTTACTGTAGTTCTGAATATGCCTTCATTTATCCAGCAATATTCATAGCTCTTCTTTAATAAGTGCTGTCAGCAATTTTGTTAATATAAAGACAAGATTTTTTTTTCCTTTTAATCTTCAGAGAAAAAAAAAAGATATTACAGTCATAGTCTCGAGGATTATTTATTTTTTTTTTACTGGCTCTGCTTCTGAGAATGTTTCTGAAAACTCTGATTTTCTCCACAAATGGATAGCTCACCTAGAAATAAAGCTTCCTCCCATAACTTTTATCTTGCTGATTGGTTTTGCATGACTGCTAGATGAAAAACATTATTAAAATTAGAATGGAAATGTCTTTCTCATTTTTCTACTTCTCTGCTGAATAATGTAAAACCCCATACCTGCTTTCTCTGGTTTGTCAAAGAGGTCAGTGGACAGATAATTTGAGTTAGAAAATGTGATGGTATCATGAAGAGTAGTCAATGTGCTTTACAACAAAGGATTTAAATGCCCCAAAAAGGAAAAGTCATTTTCACTGCCCTTTTGTAACGAAACTATTGCAATAGATAGCGAAGCTGTAGAGCTGCTTGCTACATAAATGTCTTTCCCATATGCTTCTGCTTCCTTTCAGCAGATTTATACAGGAAATACTTGAGTCATGTAGTTTTCATTGGGACCAAATTTATGTGAGAACAGGTCATTTGTTCAGTGTCATCAGTGTCATTGTAAAAAGCTATACAAGGTCATCCCAAAGGAAATCCTTGCTTTCAAATTCTTTTTGAGCATTAAAAGCTTTTTCTGGCCTCAGATGAGGACTTATCACAACAAATATCCATTTGAAAAAGAGAAGATGGGATACATTTCATAACTGAAGGACTTTTTGCTGTCCTCCATGCATGCTGCGCCACTTTACTGAACTAATTCTGGAGACCTCTTTGAGACGTTATAAGTCAGAAGGAAAAGGCAGCTCTTTTGCAGTCTCATTAAATGAAATTTTTCCTGTTCCTTGGAAGAGGCTCTGTCTTTAGGAGACGGAGACACCTGCAAAGCCTGGGCCCATGAAAATCGTGGGCTGTTGTAAGGACCTTTCCCTTGCGCAGTGGGTGGCAGCTCACCTGTGATCTGGCTATGCCAGAACTCAAATCTTGGTATTTGGGGTGAGAAACTCTGTTACCTAAGAAACAGAGATGTTGCAGTGGCCCTGGAACAGGGCTTGTCTGCAGACATGTGTGAGCTCCGTGCTGTCTCAGGATATTTCTTGAGCAGCAAGGGAACCAAGCCACCTCATTAGATGAAAGCACATGCACTTCAGCAGTACACAGTGTAGCAGGAGGACTAAAGGCAAGAATACAGATGGTGTGTGGTTAAGTGGATATTTCCTTGGCTTTGTAAAGAAATTAGGTCCTGTGTTTCCTGTGTTTGAGTGCCTGCTACTGATTTATCCCTTCCCCAAATAGACATGATATAAAGAAAATGCTCTTAAATAATGAGAAATTCAAGCACGTGTATGAGACATCTCTGAGCCATTTAATTATATATGCTGTAAGGTTCTGATTTTATGCCACAAAGCTGAATATTATGTAGCAGGATAGTATTTAATTTCTATAGAGCATTGTGTCTTGTTCTGGTTGTTTTACTGTGTCGAAAAACAATTGACTGAGAATGTACACTTGGGTGAAATAGAATTCCCTCTGTCTTTTCTTCTAATTAAAAGAAAACAAATATTTTGCTTACTCAGAAAAACAAAACGAAACAAAACAAGAGTTAAGCATTTTCTCAGATTTCAGAAGAACAAACTTTTATCTGTGCTGAGGAGGGACACATTTTCTTTCTGGTAAGTTAAAATAGTAGGTGGTAGGACGCTAGCACATATTGTGAGCCTAGATAGGAACAGAAGCCAAATAGAGGATAAGTACTCGCTATGAGAAGAAATGAAAGCAGCAAGGTAGAAGCTAAGCAGGAGTGCGCCACTGACTGTGGCTGCTCATACTGAGTGGCTTATTCACATCATTTCAGTGAAATACAAGCGTGGAGGAAAATGCCATAACTGATGAGACTTTTCTGATGTCAGTGGATCATGATATTGGAGAAGTTAATGGTCTGAATTAGTGGTTTTCAAATGTCATTGACTATACATTGCAGTGAATAGGAATTCAGAAAAACAACTTGGCAAAAAAAACCCCAGTGGGATACATCACCATGCATTTTTCCTGGTGGAAATGAGAATGAGTAACTGGAGTTTCATAAACCCCTAAAAAACCTGATGAGTTAATGCCCAGATGTAAAGAGACCTCCCCCAGCTACCCATTTCCATTTTATTTGACTTTGCTTGTTTGTTTTGTTTATTCTGAATTTCATTTCTGTCTTCCTGTTACATCGTCCAATATCACTTTCAATTTTTTTGCTCACCACTTTCTTGCCTTTTCTCTCTTTTCTCTTCTCATTGTCCAAAATTACTTGCCTTATGGGCACCTTTTCCTCTCTTTTCCTCTCATCTCTATGAGATGTGAGATGGCCGGGAAGAAATAATATGCTGAACTGATAGCCAGAAATAAGTAAACTAAATGCAGTTCTTGGTAGGCTTTATTCTGTCTCAGAGGGGGCTCCAGAGGGACCTGTGAGAAGTTGGATCCGTATTGGTTTTATATTTATATAACACATCCAGCAAGTTTAGAAAACAACATGTAAATAAACACATTACATCAATTTTGGCTTAATAACATCAGCTTCTCTTGTGACCCTACTGGACCCTGATATTAATAAATACTTGCAAAGGAGTAACAAGATTCATATGTAGAAAGATGCTGAGTAGAGTGAATGGGGTTAAAAAGCTCTCAGTGGGAGCCTGTCTTGTACAATGTATCTTGCATGTGCAAATGGAGATTCCTTAGGTTTTTTTTCAATTGTAAGAAACAAATTTATCTTTAGTTTTTCAGACATTTCAGATCTGCTGGGTAATGAAGTGTAAAGCTACATTCACTCCCAAATATCCCCCTGTTCCAGCCTGTGTTTTATTTTGTTTCCAAATGAGAAGTAGTTCTGGTTATTTGCAGTGCTACAAGAGTTTTAAGTTACACTTTATATGTTTGTAACTACATTTATTATTGTTCTAGTTCTGATGTTTAGTAACTACTCTTCGTGTCACATAGACTGTAGCAGTTATTCAGAATTATCTGAATGGGATCTAAATTCATAAACAGAAAGTAGCTTGTGTTGAAGTTAAGTGGCATATAATGGTGTAGCTATACATTTCACATCTCTGATTAGTTTTTACATTAATACTTCATAATCTGGCTGTAGCAGTCAGATTTTCCTGCAGCGCAACAAAAATAGAAAGCAGGAAGCGAGCTCTAAAGAAGAAATATTCAAGGACTTGAAGGGTTTGTCTGGCTTTATACCCAAAAATATTCAGGCGCCTCAGATCAAAGGGATCAGCCCTGCTGGGCTATAAATAATGTGAGCGATGTCCTTGGCTTTGCATGGACCCCCAGTACAGCTGCTCAGCACTCCGAGGGCAGCCTGTTGATGTTTTCTGCTTGTAGTCAGGGCACAGAAATACATACACACGTTTTGTAAACTAGAAAGAGGCTTGCAGGGGGTTCAGTGTGAATCTATTACCTGAACTGTCTCTCAGACAGAGGCAGGACTAATCAGTGGTTGTCATTTGATACATACTTGGGGAGAAATGTGATGCCCTTTGAAAACAAGTAATTGCTGATAATGGAGCTCTTTGATAATGCTAATTAAAAAGGTGTTGCCTTTATGTCCCTGAGAATAACCTCTGATATTAGACAGAAAGTGCTCTAAGTTGGTTTTGTTATAGGACTTCCACTCTAGTATAGATTTTGCCTTCTTTCATTCTGGCTTTTGCACTGCTGGGAATTACAGTTTGTTGAAGCATTCTGGGCACCTCAGTAGAATGAGAGGAGCATGAGTGTATATTTTCCACATCTTGCAATGCTCAGAGGAAAACTAGTTTTGAATTAGTGCTGTGCTGAGTCTAGCTTGGCTTTGGTGTAAACCTGCTGTGGCAGTATTAAATTATCGACAGTGGATGACAGCCGTCAAGCAAGTTTGAGTACCTATAATGACTTATTCACTATCATTGGTTTGACTGGTACGATGGAGCTTATAATGCAGCCTAGAGCATGTTGAATAATGATTCTCGGGCATCTCTACAGAGATCTTCAGCAGAGCTGAGAGGCCTTCATAAAGCAGCCTGCTCTTTAATAAGAAAACTACAGGCACAGTTCTGGATTTCCAGCTTAGGGAACTTACTCAAGAAGACCGTAGGCTTCTGCTAATTAACCGAGGCACCAGTAGCAGTGTAGCCTTTCAGTAGTAGCGTTGGCTCCCTGCCGCAGTGATTACCTGTATTCTTGGGAGGTTTCCCAATGGCAGGGTCAGTGCTTGCTCAGGTGTGTGAACCCGGGTGGCAGAAATGTGATGGGGCTTGTATGATTCACAAATCAGAATCTCCTGTCTGCACAGTATGGCGTTTTCATGATATTTTTTCCTTCAAAGGAGCAGGGATCCAGCTGAGGTATGACTGTGCCTTTTGAGCTGCAGGGCAGTTCTCCCAGTGCAGGTTTGGGGGCACTAGGGGAATGTGTGCAGGATTCATGGACCCACTGCTTAGAGGACTTGAGTGAGGAAGCATATGCAATTTGACTGCTTGCTGAAACACCTTCAGTACGTATTACTCTGAAAGTCTGTGCAGTTGCATAAAGCTTTATCCAACCTAACATGTTTACACCTTATGGAACTGCCTTCGATCGGATTATGACAACTGTCTCTGCACCTACGTTCAGGTCGCATCTCTTCCTGAATGATATTGTCTGTTCTTTTTAAGACACACAGCAAGATCAGCTGAATGCTTTTTCCCCCTCAGGTCCGTTCACTCAGATCATGTGCTAATTAGGTCACTGAGAAAATCAAAGACATAGAAAATGGATTGAGTGCTCACCAACTGGCTCCTACATGTAATTGCTATATTTCAGTTTGATTTGTCTTAAGATGTTTTCTGATGTCTGAGAAACTTACCCATAAAAAGGCAGATTGCACATCAAGGAAGCAAGTCAGTGAACACATGAATATTTTGAGCTACAGAGTGTAGCATTCAGTATTTATCACTACGGGAAAGAGGCATGTGACTCCTCTCTCACATGGCAGCTCCTTGGTTTATGCCTTGCTGATTGGAAAATAGCAAAAGTATCCTGAAGAAAGGGGTAGAACACGGGCATGATCCACATTGTTAATATTTGTCTGCAGAATGAAACCTATTCTTATGGGATAAGAAAGCCCTGTTCTTATCCCATAAAGAAAGTCCTGTGAGCTGGAAGAGAATGGATTTGCTGAAGGCAGAGATGAGTTGCTGCAGAGTCCCTCAGTTTGTTTTCTGCTTAAATAGAAGTGTTCTGTCATAGGTGTGACCTCAGAAGTAGCAGTGTGACCTGACAAGAAGACAAATATAATCTGCTCTTTAATGGTGATAAACGTATTTTGTCCATGAAAACGTATGCTGTGTATGCCTTAAGGTAGGAATGAATGGGACTCGGTGTTAGTACATTTTGAGAGGGAGATGGAGTGTTGGAATATTTCAGGGTATTGCTAGTTGGGAGGAATACACATACTCTAAGGCAAACAAATTTGCTCAATATTTTTATGAGTCTCTGAGCTCGACTGGTTCTGGCAAGGTTGACTTGACCTCATCCAGAGAGGCAGTAACGGGAAGATAATTCCAGCTTTCCCTCTATTTGGGTAATGGAACATGAGTAACTTCTCAGAGTTGGAGTGAGTTACTTTGGGCTCCTTGTCATAAACCGTGTGTCAAACCACATCTCTTGTGTCCCTTCAAAGCATCTAGTGCAGCTCCTTGTGTGGCATAACCATAGTGCAGTATGTAACTGCCTTTGATGCAGCTATTTCAGCACAAGTACTTTGGACTCTGGAATAACAAATACTAGTAAAGAAAATAGTCTTGCAATAAATGCTAATCACACCTTAAAGGATTGCACTGAATGTATCATTAGCTAGAAGATATTAAATGCAGAATTACAAATTTCTCAGAACCTTAGAGAGTTTAAGAGTTTCCCAGTACAAATTCTTCATTATTCTGTAGTTAAGGCTGAAAAGCCTGATCATTCTCCAAGTCTTAAATGCCCTTAAGTGAAGACAGTCATTTACTGAGATGAGCAAATTCTGGAATTGGAGTCAAAGATTATGTTCTGCAGGTGAAAGTGAGCTACCACAAAGTCTACAGGGGGTCGTGTGTGCATATGTGTGCGC
Organism: Piaya cayana; assembly: GCA_013389865.1. Taxonomy (NCBI): domain Eukaryota; kingdom Metazoa; phylum Chordata; class Aves; order Cuculiformes; family Coccyzidae; genus Piaya; species Piaya cayana. Next base: position 17,577 of record WAAB01003127.1, on the reverse strand, counting down.
ATATTTGTGACCACTTAGACAACTGTGGCTTGTAAAGCTTCACTAGCCCTTCTTTTTTTTCCCCCTGACCTTTTGATTTTGATTGTTGTGCTGTCTTCAGTTTTCCTGAAACNTCAGAACCTTAGAGAGTTTAAGAGTTCTTTGTAAATACGTAGTTCTTCCTTTAAATATCCAGTTTATTTCCCAGTACAAATTCTTCATTATTCTGTAGTTAAGGCTGAAAAGCCTGATCATTCTCCAAGTCTTAAATGCCCTTAAGTGAAGACAGTCATTTACTGAGATGAGCAAATTCTGGAATTGGAGTCAAAGATTATGTTCTGCAGGGGAAAGTGAGCTGCCACGAAGTCTGTAGGGGGTCGTTTGTGCGTGTGTGTGTGCATATTTGTGACCACTTAGACGACTGTAGCTTGTAAAGCTTCACTATTCCTTCTTTTTTTTTTTTTTCCCCTGACCTTTTGATTTTGATTGTTGTGCTGTCTTCTGTTTTTCTGAAACCAGAACTGCTTTTGCCCATTTTTGTCCAACCACCTTTCTCCTCTTTTGTAGCCTTTGGTGCAACTAGACCATATTATCTTTGTAAAAAATTTGTTGCCCCATGCCTGTTTGTAGTGGCAACTAATGCTGTTCTGAGCTTATGAACATATCATCTATATTGAGCATGCATCTGTATTATGTGGAAAAGAGGAAGTTATTTTGAGTCTCCTGTAATTTTTCCCTTGGGTTCATCCAGGAGTGGGATGGCTTGATCTGGAAGATTAGCTCTGAAACAGGATCCTGGGTTTAACCTGCCTTTATTTTCATATACTTATTAATGCTGTTCTGTTTTATATGAAATCTGGTTTTGTTGAACGATTTCACAACCTTGCAATAACACTGACCGAGCACCGTCTTTAGAACTAATGGAAGCTTGTGAGAGACCTGAAATAAATATAAAATGCTTGCCCAGAAGACATTTAGCAACAGCTGTACAGCCCTTAACTTCAGACAAATAACAGAGAAGTGATGATGTTTTAAACTTGGTCTCGGTCCAAAGCATCCCTGTTGTTCCAACTGATCTTCAATCATATTCTGTTACTAGTAACAGCAACAAATCCATGCAGTATGTTTGTGCAGTGCATGAATTAGCAGATAACTTCGCCTAAACTTTTGCTTGTAGAAATGGTGAAGATCTTTTTGCTACGGTATTTAGTTTCCTCCCCTTCCTGTGTGGGTGTATGGATGGCAGCGAGGATAAACACCCAGTCTCTTTATAAGCTCTACTCTAACCAAGCTTTGACGCTTATCAACGTGATTTTGTAATAAGAAGTAGTGTTTCCTCTATTACACACTTGAAATGTGAGCTGTAAACCTAGCCTGACTGTAAAAAATAAGAGCCAAGCACATAAGCGAGTTTATTAAAAAGAATATGTTTTTTTAATGGCCCTCTACTTTTTCAGCCTGTAAATTGATGTTTTGATTGTCACAACAGCTGGAAGCATATCTTTTGCTCAAGGACTCTCCTGCAAAAAGAAAAACAGTATAGAAATTTATATATGTACAATCAGAACCTGGAAATAGGAGGAGAAAAAAAAAAATTGAAATTTGGGGTCTAAGGCAAGTTTTAAACCCTAATCAGTAAATTCAGCTTCTCTGTTTACCTCTGCTGCTCTGTAGGACAGATGTCTGAACAGCTTGGCTGTGATATTCTGATATCCAGGTAATTTGTGCTGTTATGTAACTCAATACACATGCACAAATATGGGAAAGAAAAGAGCAACGCAGCCTGTGGAAGCAGGTAGGAAGGCTGGGCAGAGATGGAGATAAGATACCTTGTTAGTGCAGTTATTGAAAGCAAGGAAATTGTCAGGGCTGTGGCTGCTGCTGCTGCCTGGGAAATGTGTCACCACCACAGCACAAGCTGCTGCGGTGAGAAGGCAGCACCCCTCGTGTCCCTGCTCTGCTTGCTGCTGCTGTTCACGGGGTGCTATTGTCGCAAACAGGGGTGCCTATAAGACGCTGTTGTCTGCATCGCCTTCTCCTCCCCCACACAAATGACAACAAAAAAATCCTAGCTCTGGTATGTAGCTGTGAGGTTGGTTTGTTTGCTTTCTTCCTCTGCCACTGTAAGATTTTAGGATGATCCAACAGCGTATTTACTGGATTTGAGAGGTTGTGTTCAAAGGGGAATTCTGCTGCTGCCACAAACCCAGCTTTTTATGGTATCCTGAGCTGACCCCATACTGAGTGCGTTGCAGCAGGTCTGAATCATTTTGTCGCAGGAGTACAGCAGCCTATTCCTTTCATAGGAATAGTTTCTTCTCTTACTTGCTGTTAGCTTAATAACCTTTTGCTATTTGAGCTGTCCTTTCTGCCAGATTCTTTTTTTATAGCCTCCCCTGGGGATCGGGCATGAGCTGAGTATGTAAGAGACCACTGAGCAAGAAGAAAAATCCTCCAGAGACCTTAGCTGAGCAACTCCATTTCAGTAATAAAAACAACTATGTTTGATGAGCCATTTCCACAGAGCAAATGTTTAAAGGACAGAATGCCAAATACTTGTTCATAAACCTAAGCCTTTATTAGCAGCACTGTAGCAGTTATAAAATAATATGATCCCTTTCTGAGCCTCGCAGTCTACCTGCATCCCCATATTAATTTGAAGTGCTGCTGGATGGGCTTTGTGAGTGTTAGAGAATTAATCCCTAAGGTTCCTTGAATATGAGCATGTGCAGAGCAGCCGAAGGTACAGTTGTGCCTGTAGAGCTAACACACAGAGACTTGGCTTGCAATGCCATGTTTGTGCATGTGTTCTGACAACTGAGAAGGGTACAGGGAGCCTGCCTGCCTTGCTGACTTGTCTGATGTTTTCTTGCTTCTGTCTCAGCAGCATTCAGGATAATCCCTTCAACACCGCAGCTTTAGCAGAGTAAGTGAACGCTTTAAGATGTCCTTATTTTTAAATAGGAATGATGAGTTTAGTTACTGTAGAGCATAATTGTAAGTAGTGCGTGAGAAGTCCCAAGCTCTCTGTCATATATATCGATTCAGTTTTCTGTAATCTAAGTATATTATTGACTGTGTGGGAAGGATTGCATGGAACAGCTGCCTGTACGTGCTCTGTGACCATTTAGCAGTGAAATACCTTTCTGGGAGAATATGTTTGCACAACACACATGTTTACATGCATGATTTTCGGTGTAGGATAAATCTCCTGTGAAAATATTGCTCATTTCTGGTGCTGATGATCATGGCAAACACAAGTATGTCAGTTTTCTAAGAACACATGATCTGTACTTCCTGCAAGTGTTATTAGAAAAAAAAATTACAAATATTTGGAAAGAAACCCCAACCCCCTATATGTTATTTAGACAGGCCAAATTATAAATATGTCATTTTTTGTAATCAATTCCATAAAGTCATTAGAAGGCCTTTCACATATATCATGATCATAAGGATATGTATGTTTATTTTTTTATTGTTGTTTTGCAGAGACAACAGAACAGGACAAGAGAAGACATTAGGAAGTTAGAAAGGCAAAGGCTTTAGGAACTGTTACAAATTAAATGGCTCTTGTTTTATTTTAGTCTCAACTACTTAAATGTTGATGTTCTCTACATTATGACTATGCATGCTTTTGGTTGTTTCAAAAGCTTCTAGGAAAGATTCTTCAGCAGTAATGGATTGAGCAGTTTCTCGGGAAAGACATTATTTATAGATTTGTTTGTATACTAGGTGCCTTTTACACTGCTGAAATATTCATAATTTTAAAAAGCAAACACACACACACACCCCTAGTTGGACAGTGAGCTTCTTGCCCAAGTGTTGTGGGGACAGGATAAAGTCTGAAATGAGGCCAAGCTGTAATCATAGTATCATAAATCCTTAAGTATTTTCAAAATCACTACAGGAAAAGTAATGTTTCAGAGGGATCCAAATAATTTCCCTCTTATACACTGCTTTGCTTTATTTGCTTACATTACCCTGCTTTAAGTTTGAAGATAACTTAGTCACTCTTTTTGCGTGATTGCAGCAGATATGGAAAGATTTAACAGAATGTAATAAATCATTACATCTTTTCTTTTATTATTTTCTCATGTCCCTACTAAGTGGTGAACTGTGGTCGTTAAAATTCTGTAATGCTCCCCTTTCACAGAAGAATAACCACATTACAGATAGTACATTTTTCTTATTTTTTTCTCTGCCCCTAAGTACATCTATTGTTTCCTATAGAGATTCCCCTGGAGCAGCTTCTGTGTCTGCTTCACCCTTGAGTTTTCTAGGACTTGAAGATGTTGGCCTTTCCCTGTGGTGCTTCATATGACATTAAGATGAAGACCAGGATGGCTTAAAATCTGTGTAGTGGCAGCACTGCCCCTGGGAAAAGGGAGAGGGGTCAGACTGAGCTGTGCTGAGCGGAGGGGCGGCAGTGTGGCAGAGCTGGGGCTGGGCCAGCCTTGCTGAAGGGTGATGCTGCTGGTGCTGGTCCTGGGGCAGGGGCTCTAATTTTCAGTCTTAACTTCCCAAACACAGCAGTAGCAACATGCTTTTAGAAAACAAAGCAAGTAAACGTTGACATCTGAAAAGCGTTGTCCAAATGAACGAGCTTGATTTCCAATGTTGATTTCCCTAAATCCTGTTTAGATCCTCCCCCAAATCCTGTTTTTTGAGAACTGCTGAGGATACACAGTTCTTAGTGAATTCAGCACTGGTTGTTTGTGCTGGCCATATCTGAAAATAGGTTACTTCTACTTAGCAGAATAAAGAGAGAGCTTGCCTTGCAGTTTTAGTATTTTGACAATTTCTGTCTTTACTTGTGGCAAAGACTAAATCAGGGCTTCCTGAATGTTATAAAATCAGTGATACAATGCTTCCAGGAACATTTGTCCAGATAAGGCGATAGCCAGAGGGTACTAAGCTTCTAGCAAGCCATGCATGCAGCCTGGTTTAGAAGTTGCTCATGTGAACATCTTAAAGGTCAAGTCAGCAAAGGGAGCAGTTTTCAAATTGTTCTGAAATGGCTCCTGAGGGAAGGTGAAAATGGAAGAAAGTTAAAGAAGCTAATCCCATTAAACCAGAGATCCTTGGAAGAAATATAAAGAGGCAGCACTTTAAAGAGTCAGAGCTGCAGTCCATCTGAGCTGGGATCCCATCTCTGACCTGATTTTGGCCAGTAGTGGATGTACTTACTTTTAAGGAAGATATTCTTCAGTCAATAGTTACATTGAGCATTGAAGGAGAAGGATTCACATCACTGATTTTGTCGAAAGACATACTTGCTGCCTAATGTAAGATTCAGCCCATATGGATTTATGAAGGTGTTTGGTGTATTCTGTGGTATTTTTAGGAAGGAGTGAGATGCTGCTCCAGTTCTTGGATTGATGGGAACTCTCTCTACTACATGGCCACAAGCTTTCACGTAACCTATTCAACTCTTGAATATCCCTCTGTTAAAGGAAAGACTAGTGGCAAGAACACGAGCTACATTTATTCAAGAAGACAAGCTAAAAATTTCTCTGTGCTTTAACAATGGATATTCCTGTTATATCATGGTTTCACCTTTTTAAAGATTGTGCTATTGCCCTAGACTCAAGCAGTCTTGTATGAGTGAGCTTTCTTGGTTAATATTTATTCTTAAACAGAGAAAAAAATCTGTTAACAAGTTCTGAGTGTGTTACTTTTGAACTTCTCAATCTTTTTATCATATGGTGGACCTGGTCTTCTCTGATTCAATATCGCTTATTTTTCCTATCTTACTGCTATTCTGGTTCTTCAAATACATTTATTATACTCATGTATTTTGTTTATACATTGGTTTATGTCTTTTATCAGTTGCTGGCTGCTAAGTTAGGATCTCTTCTTCTTATTACAGCCAGCTCAGGGAAAGCAACCCCCAAGGCACTTCTCTAAGTTGAGGAGTATGCACACATAAACTTTGCTGATGTAGCTATCCTCAGCTACCCATTGTCCCTCTGGAGAGTGACCCCAGTCACCAGAATGGTCTTTCAGGACTGAACCTGCCAGGTGTGGTAACTGGTGAGAGGAAGGAGAAACAAAGCTCTTCCTGCAACATACTCAGGAGGGAGAATTTGTCCTTTTAGGGGATCCCTGACCCTTGTTGCCTTTGGATTGGCCTGTGCTGCACAGCACACCTGGTAGCATCTTATCCCGCTCTCGTGTTTGCACTGGGAGCTCTCTCCAGTTCTGTCCTTGACACAGTCTCCACACAGTCTATTTCTTTACTGTGTGTTTTTTTCCATCTGAAATTTCCTACCATGCCTCTGGTTTCCTTTTGTACTGTGCTTCCTTCTTCATGCCCCCACTATGTCCTGTACTCACACCTTGCAGGTGTCGGAGGCCCATAAGGTAACTGGTGATAGACCAAAGGGAATGGTGTGACTGGCATCCAGAGGCAAAGACAACCAGAGTTCTACAGTGAATTTATCATTTTGTACATTAACCCCTGTCTTCCATCTGTTATCCCACTTTTTTTTGTGAGAACTACACCCCTTGCAGGAATTTTTTTGTGACTAGAGGAACTGCAAATGTAGTTATATGTTCCAATTGCAAGCAGCAAATGCTTTCATTCATATGCTGATGTATTCAGGAAGTGTCAACACTTGAGTGTCCCTTTAAATATTTTCTGCTGCAGTCTGGATTTGATAAGGATACCAGCAGGAGACTGGTGGGAAAGAGAAGTATATTAAAAACCTTGCCACTAAATTGCATCACAGAGCTATGAATCTATCACTTAATGTGCTCCATCCTGAGCGGGGCACCTCCTCTGAAAATTTACCAAGTCAGCGGAAGTACAGGCTCCTTCCCCTATAATGAAGAGGTTCCTCGGCCAGCAAACTTCAAATGATCCAGGCCTGCTTAGTGTCTGTGTCCTGTGAGTATGAACAGAGGGTGAAGAGAAGGCCATGACTTTTTCCAAGAAATAGTACTTAGAAAGGGCATATGCGTACTTATCTAAGTGTATACACTTATATGTATGTTTATTTGAAGAAAGACTGCGCATAAGGCTTTGCAGTGATATCATTCTGCAAAGTTCAGCCACGCTGCACAATATAATGTTCAACACTGGCTGGTTGGCATATTTATCCAGACTTCTCTTTTGATTAGGCAGCCGCATGACAATTCTGCTTTTTGTAACTTAAGGGGATGTAATTGATTATGATCCTTCAGGCGTGTTTGAAGATTCTGCTAGTTCATTTTTTAAGGCTAATGATCACTTTATAATTAATTTTGGGATTCTTTTCCCTGCTGCACAAAGAATGACTGCTCTGCTAGAGTTAATATTTTTGTGAGTGTAGGAGAAAAACACCCTTAGCTATTTGTGTCTAATTAAATTTTATTTTTTTAAAAATGTAAAGTATATTATTAAGCAATTAAAATACAGAATGTCTTGTAATTTTCCTTTAGTTTTTATGGTAACATCTGAATTCCTTGTCATAATTATATCCATCTGTCTGAAAATGACTTACCAAATTGTGTACGCTTAACATCTCAAATCCTCTTCTTCCTCTGAGATTTCAACTATCGCAGAGTACCTATGGCATTAAAAAACCCCAGCTAAGGTATGAGGAGGAGAAGTGTGTTTATACTTTGAGCTGCACTGTCATGTTATTAAAAGCTAAATTTCTGCAGCTGGTGGAAAATGAGCAATTATTTTCTATCCATTTTCAAGGTGTGATGGGGATTCAGACTCTGTGCATGAAGATCTCGCAGCCAGTTCCAGCCCCAGGTATTCTACTGCGATTTTTGTCTGGAATCACTTGGCAACAACAAAAGCTATAAGGTTCCTTCTGTTAAGCCATTAGAAAGATATATTTATTCTCAAGGGAACACTAATTACTATTGTTATTATATACCTAAATATATTATACTCTGTGTTATTAACTTCTATTACTTTCATTCAGATGCAGCTCTGATGTTAATACAATGAGTTTTACTGTACAACAGCTGGTACAAAGTAGGAATAAGTGGAGTTTTGCAACTATGCAAGGGTAGGTTCGTTGATGATTGTGAAAAAAAGAAAAGCCTTCAGATTGTAATTTAACTGAAATATTCTTGAGGTACATGTCTCTCCTGAGTATATTAGTTTATGTGCATTGCTAGAGGATGCAACTTAACCTTTCAGAAAGATTTTAAAATCAGACGATACCTTAAAATTAGCAACACTTCTGTATCTTGTTGAAATGCCTGTAGGATATAAAGCACCCTACCCTGTAACTATAACAACTGCCTTGGAGCACATTTGCAGAAGGCATGGGCAGCAATAGTGTTAACTCCACAGGCACCCTGTGAGCATCCATCTGGATGCTGATGGTCTACAGATGGAAAGTGAGTTTGGCAGCTGAGAATCCTTAGGAGAAAATGTTGAATTAGCAAGTTACGCTTTCTAAAAAAGTCTTAGAGCGGTTGAATTCAATAGTCTTTGACTCCCTCATTTATGGAGGTTTCGTACCAGGAGAGAGGTCATCTGTGAGCTAATCACTAAGATTTTACTAGCTGAAGCTAACATCTGAAATTACACCAGCAAACGACGCAACAGCCAGGGATTTCAGAGCAGTAACGCCGATCTGCTCATCCTGCCAACTAAGCAGGCAGCTTCACATTCTGCATTGCAGTAGATTTCTTTATGGTGACAGGGAGATGCTCCCAGTGGAAGGCATTAGAGCAGTCCGAGATTGGATTGGTTGGGTGTGGGTAAGACTGACAAGGTCTTCTTAGGACAGGTTGTGCTCTGTAGTCTAAGTGGAGACTGAAAATACCTGCACCAGATTCAGTGGTTACCTGAGCATCCATAAGCAAAAGTGTCAGCTAAACCACCAGATGATATTTTATACAGGAAGAACTTCCCTCCAAACTGAGAGCACATGATATTGTGCCTTCCACCCAAATAAATCTCTGGCTGTTTAAACCCTACTCTGTATGCTGACCTGCCTCACTGTCCAAAAGCCCTCAGGGAAGAGAGACCATCAGAAGAGAAATGTGGTGATAGGGAGGAATTATTTTATGTGATGACGTTTTCTGAGACTGGGAAAGGTCCTCCACATGAAAAAAACCGTTTCAGACTTTATTTGGGGAATATGAATTATAGGGCTGAAGCTAAGGAGTGTCTCTAAAACTGGTCTTATTTAACTGGCTCTACAGTGAATGTGTAATAATACTAGGAGTAGTTTGGCTTATGAATTGACAATAAAGTAGCCTCTCAGATTTATTTTACTAATATATGCAGTGTTTGGTGTGTAGACTACTCAACTTGCTAAAATTGAAATGCCATGAATAGCTAAGAACCCATGACTGTGCTTCCTTCATAATGTTTTGACAGGTATCTGAAGTCCTGCCTGATGCATTTCATTTTTATTTTCTTACAGAGATGATGATAACAAAGAAAATTATCCGGACAACACTGCTGTCTTAGATTGTTGTCTTGGATCTGCTGTCTTAGAGGAAAAGCAGCTGCCTTTGCAAGATACCCAGCAGCATAAGCCGCAGACTGTAATTGACTGTGTTCTAAGGCCTGAAATGGGCAACTTAAAGCTGAGAAAACCTAAGCCCATTGCAAAGCTAGAAAATGGAAAAAGCCATGAGGAAATCCAGGTAAAGAACTAAACTCACCAAGAACAAGTTCATAGCACAGTGTCCGAGCAAACATAATTTCTGAAATGCAAAGTGGGGCTAATTTGTAATCCATAATGTGACTGAGAACCCACAAATCTACCTGGACTTTTAGGGACCAGGAGACCTGGAACCCCCCTGTGAAAACAGACAATATCTTTCAGCCAGAGAATCGAAGAGAGGGATGTGTTACAACTGCTAGCAGAAGCGAGCGGATAGCAGAGCTGAAAATGTGCTAATATCTCTCTTTAGATTTTCTGTGACTGTCTGCACCAAGCAGAAAAATCTTAGTAGCTGTAGCACTTGAGTAGAATTTTTCGGTTTTGTTTATTTGACTGTGAAACTCTTGCACTCGTATTTTGGCAGCCGATAGAGAGATTTCATGCTTTCCTTTTATGTTACTTTGTTTTTTTTCTCATCTTTAAACAATAAATCTATTCCAATGCAGATTCTAACACTAGTGCTCTTGCCCACAGGCTTTCCCAGTTGAGCTGTGGGAAGCAGAACTGTAACTTTTCTAAAGGCAGCAACAGAAGTCTAGAAATAAAGAAGCTTCTGCTGCTGTCTGTGGAGGTCCATGGCTATGTAGACTTCAGAGCAGACCTCCCAGCAGCTGCTGAAAAGCTGAAAGTGCCCCTGTTTTCCCCTGATGCTTCCCAAGTCATATTTCATATGCAGCTTAAAGGATAGAGCTCTGGTCCAGATTTAACCCCTCAGCTAGAAATATTCTCATAACCATGACAGTTGATATTAACATTGGTAGTTTGTTGGCCTGTAGGAGGTACAAGGCCTGAGAGATTTACATCTTTTATACAGAAAGTATTTGGCTATTTTCTGTGTCTCTCTTCCTTTTTGTGTTTAAAAATATGCAGAGCACCTTCCGAAGTGCTGTGAACCCATTGTAGACCAGAAATAATTTTGGTTCATTTTTTTTTTCCAATTTAGAATGGGAATCAATCATTTAGGATATTATGTCTTACCTTCTAAGCGAGGAATATCTTTTTGAATACCAGAAGAAAAAAAGAAGAAAAAGTAGAAGCAAATGGCATTCCAGTGGTACTATCATAGTCTCTTTCAGAATATCAATGTCAACTCCTGCTCTAATCTTCTTGCATGTTTTCCCCAGAGTTTATCCCTGAGATGAAGTAATAACTTAATAACTGCTGATTTTTTTCTTTTTTACTGTATTACGTTACTAGGAAATGTTATTTAGGCTGCAGGGAGATGAAGTACGGATGTTTATCAGCAGCTAAGTTAAAAAAAATAGGAAATTTTGCCCCATAAAGAGCAAGTGGAGATGTGTCAGGAAGAGAGATCATGAAGAAGTCATAAGCAGGGCAAGATCTGTCTCACAGATCATCTGCTGCTCTTTCAGCTACTTCCGAGTCTCCTGTCTCCCTGCTCCCTGTGAATGTTGTGCCTGTATCGCTCACCCAATGAAAGCTAACACAGCACAGATTTGCTGCTCCATGGTGTTTTACATGGCCTGAAGTAGTTAACTGCACTGGTAGAAAATGCTGAATGCAACGTGCTGCTATGCTGTTTCTACTAAGCGTTGTTTACAGGTATATGGCAGGTTGTTATTATCTGGAAAAGTGGGCCAGACCGATGCTTTGTAATGCTCTGCAACTGCACGTGCCCTCCTTTTGTGAAACACCTTGCCACCAAGCCACTCAATAAAACAAATGATGTACCTAGAAGCGGCTGACAGTCATATCTGAGTACATGCATTTATGAAAGAAAAGCATGATGCGCTGCACGTGGTGATTAAACTCTTCATTCTTGTTTTCCCAGATTTATTGTTAGAGAGCTTTTTCAACAGTCTCCTTGCTTCCCCTANCCCCCCCTGTGAAAACAGACAATATCTTTCAACCAGAGAATCGAAGAGAGGGATGTGTTACAACTGCTAGCAGAAGCGAGCGGATAGCAGAGCTGAAAATGTGCTAATATCTCTCTTTAGATTTTCTGTGACTGTCTGCACCAAGTAGAAAAATCTTAGTAGCTGTAGCACTTGAGTAGATTTTTTCTGTTTTGTGTATTTCGCTGTGAATCTCTTGCACTCGTATTTTGGCTGCCAATAGAGATATTTCATGCTTTCCTTTTATGTTACTTTGGTTTTTTTCTCATCTTTAAACAATAAATCTATTCCAATGCAGATTCTAACACTAGTGCTCTTGCCCACAGGCTTTCCCAGTTGAGCTATGGGAAGCAGAACTTTAACTTTTCTAAAGGCAGTAACAGAAGTCTAGAAATAAAGAAGCTTCTGCTGCTGTCTGTGGAGGTCCATGGCTATGTAGACTTCAGAGCAGACCTCCCAGCAGCTGCTGAAAAGCTGAAAGTGCCCCTGTTTTCCCCTGATGCTTCCCAAGTCATATTTCATATGCAGCTTAAAGGATAGAGCTCTGGTCCAGATTTAACCCCTCAGCTAGAAATATTCTCATAACCAAGACAGTTGATATTAACAGTGGTAGTTTGTTGGCCTGTAGGAGGTACAAGGCCTGAGAGATTTACATCTTTTATACAGAAAGTATTTGGCTATTTTCTGTGTCTCTCTTCCTTTTTGTGTTTAAAAATATGCAGAGCACCTTCCGAAGTGCTGTGAACCCATTGTAGACCAGAAATAATTTTGGTTC